>SJYX01010526.1:9024-48654 GCA_006410675.1 Oreotragus oreotragus | reverse complement strand
AGGAAAAGGGGACGACAGAGGATGAGATGGCTGGATGGCATCACCCACTCGATGGACGTGAGTCTGAGTGAACTCCAGGAGTTGGTGATGGACAGGGAGGCCTGGCATGCTGCGATTCATGGGATCACAAAGAGTCGGACACGACTGAGTGACTGAACTTAACTGATAACAGATGACACCTTGTCCACAAGTTGAGAGGGTTTTTTTTTTTTTTTTTACTGCTCAATGTCTATTTTATAAGGTATCAGTTTATGGAAACACATGAACTTTATCAAAGTATTAGTTTGTAACTTGCTTCACCTTGACTTTGAACTGTTTAGGTGCAATTATTGATATATATATATGTGACATATATACATATGTGCTAAGATATACATATATATGTATGTGCTGATATATTTATTAGCAAGCAGATATTTCTGAGGAAATATTTAGGATACTATGAAAAAGAGGCTTTCCATATTTACAATCTTTGGACATCAAGAAATGTGATATTTTATTTGTTGTTTTTGTTGTGCTTTTAAGCCTAAGTGCAGGCAGGTAGAGTAGATGATTTGTGTGTCCCAGAGACTAATTTGTGAGGTTCTTGATTTTAGTTATAGACAGTGCTAGAGCAGCTGGGTGAAATGACATTTATTATTTGTGACCACAGGGGAGCAATTTAAGGGGTTAACTTTGTATTCAAGTAGCTTATACATAGGCATAAGAGACAACATCCTCTCATCATACGATCAAGTTGGCCTTGGGTTGTTTAGTTGAATATGTTTCGACACCTGAACATAGCTATGAAATTTGAGGCCTAAATTAGTCTTTGAATGCATGTGGGAAAACTAATCTTCAGGGTACACTAAGAGACCCATTACCAAAGTATCAGTGACAGCTTCATTTCAGAAATCTACTGAAAAATATTCTCCATCTGATGCATTTTCCAGTGAAGAAAGAATGAATCTAAAAGGCAGGTTTCACATGCGTAAGCAATTCCATACCAGAGGAAAGAATGTATGAAAAGACCTTTTCAAGAGTGGATGCCATGTTAATAGGCTGTCTTATGAATCAATTCAGCTCTGGAATTTTAGAAATATGGAGAGTAGAGGATAAATTAATACTCAAATTAACTGATTTAAATAACCCATATGAAAAAAGACACCTAAAATAAAACCCAATATTTGAAGGCCACAAGGCTATGGTTTTACCAGTGGTCATGTATGGATGTGAGAGTTGGACTGTGAAGAAGGCTGAGCGCCAAAGAATTGATGCTTTTGAACTATGGTGTTGGAGAATACTCTTGAGAGTCCCTTGGACTGCAAGGAGATCCAACCAGTCCATTCTGAAGGAGATCAGCAGCGGGATTTCTTTGGAAGGACTGATGTTGAAGCTGAAACTCTAATACTTTGGCCACCTGATGTGAAGAGCTGACTCACTGGAAAAGATCCTAATGCTGGGAAAGACTGAGAGGAGGAGGAGAAGGGGGCGACAGAGGATGAGATGACATCACCGACTCAGTGAACATGAGTTTGGGTAAACTCTGGGAGTTGGTGATGAACAGGGAGGCCTGGTGTGCTGGAGTTCATGGGGTCGCAAAGAGTTGGACACGACTGAGCAACTGAACTGAACTGAACATTTCTAAGTAGTAAAATTTGCCAGAAGTCAGCCATTTGTCAGTTGACACTGTCTGAATCTTCTAATTATAGAAATTAAAGAATGACAAAACTAACTCTTTGGGAGATTCTTTCAATTCTATTAAAGCATGTTTGTCATGGACCCTGCTGCTGCTGCTGCTAAGTCGCTTCAGTTGTGTCTGACTCTGTGCGATCCCATAGACGGCAGCCCACCAGGCTCCTCCGTCCCTGGGATTCTCTAGGCAAGAACACTGGAGTGGGTTGCCATTTCCTTCTCCAGTGTCATGGACCCTAGATGACCAGTATTAACTGACCTAAGGATATCTATTTTTTTTTTTTTTATTTCCTTCCTGTAAGAGGGAAGAGTATTGCTTCACCAAAAGAGAACTACTAATACATTTTGGGAATATCTTTAAAAAGATAAAACCTCTTGTTTTTAATATCTTCTTCTAAACTTCTTCCTCTGCTGATTCATCAGCCTGTGGAGCTCTCCCTGTATTACTGGAGCAAAGAAAGGGGACATTTTGGAGAGATTATATATTCCCAAGGAGGTGAGACAGTAACACCCCTAGATTCCAATGCATGAAGCCATTTTCTTTTTTTTTTTTTTTTCTATCCCCATTTTAAACAGTCTTGAAGAAAACTATACCCACCAAGAGACAGGGAGAGAAAACGTACGTGAAAGTCAGCTAAACCATCTGCTTCTCTTTAAAGCTACCCTTAATGTAGAAGTAACACATTGGGGGAAATTTTTTTTAATGGCTATAGTATGCAAAGTCCAAATAATTTAGACGTATAAATTCCTACCAAAGTTATAATGAGATCCTTAACAGAAATAGAAGAAAAATCCTAAAATTTGTATGGAAGTTTTGGAGTAAAGGGAACCCTCATGGTGGGAATGAAAATTGGAATAGCCACTGTGGAAAACAGTATGAAGGTTTCTCAAAAAAAAATACTACCAGATGACCCAGTAATTCTACTCCTAGGTATACAGCTGAAAAACAAAACCCTAATTTGAAAAGATTTATGCACCCTAATGTTCACAGCAGCATAATTTACAATTTCCAAGATATAGAAGCAACCTAAGTGCCGTATATCTCCATATCTTCTCTATACACACACATACACACACACAACAGAATACTAAGCAGCTATTAAAAAAAAAAACAATGAATTTTGCCATTTGCAGCAACATGGATTATATAGAGAAAGATAAATAGTGTATGGTGTCCCTCATGTGGAACCTAAAGCACAACAGGCTAGTGAATATGACAACCAGGAGACCACAAATACAGAGAAACAAACTCGTAGTTATCAGTGGGGATAGGGAAGTGGAGAGGGGCAATATAGAAGTAGGGACTAAAAGGTACAAACTATTAGATGTAAAATATATCCTTGTAGCTTATCTTATAATACAAGGAATGTAGTTAATATTTTATAATAATTATAGATGGAGTAAAAGCTTTCAAATTGTGAATTACTATTTTGTACATCTGTAATATAAAATATCGCATATCAACTGTACTTCAATTAATATTTTTAAAGTCCCATAAATTAGTTTTAACATAAACATTACTGAGATTAAAAAAAATTTCTCCCTTTAACCATAATAACAGCTGCTGCTGCTGCTGCTGCTGCTGCTGCTGCTAAGTCGCTTCAGTCATGTCCGACTCTGTGCGACCCCAGAGACGGCAGCCCACCAGACTCCCCCGTCCCTGGGATTCTCCAGGCAAGAACACTGGATTGGGTTGCCATTTCCTTCTCCAATGCATGAAAGTGAAAAGTGAAAAGTGAAATTGAAATCGATCAGTCGTCTCCGACTCCTAGTGACCCCATGGACTGCAGCCTACCAGGCTCCTCCATCCATGGGATTTTCCAGGCAAGAGTACTGGAGTGGGGTGCCATTGCCTTCTCCAGTAATAACAGCAATTGTGGGAAATGCTAAAATGTTTTTAAGAGAGGCATTATCTAGGAGTAAATTTTGACATAGCTTAACCAGGGGTGCTTTTGTTTGTAAAAATATATCATTTGTGCACCTATATAAATGAGCTGAGACATCTTAATAACCAAAATATTCTGGACATTTATCATGGGTACAATGATGGACAAGAGTCAGGTCGATTCTCTACAGAATTCAGAAAAGACCAAAATGAGAAGTTATTTAATTTGAACTTTGAAAAGGATGGAAAATTTTTCTCTTGGTAAAAGAAATAGAACTTAAGGAATGGGAGAAAAGAAAACTGCTGAGAAAATTTGGACGGCTGCTGTGAGTAAGGGGTACGTATTTCATAAATGTTCTCATAGGCTATATTAAGTAAATTTCACTTTATTTTGAAGACAATGGGGAGTCACTGTATGGATTAAAGCAGGGGAATTATATAATATCAGCTTGGAATATCTCTGACAGCAGTGTAAATGATTGATGAGGATAAAGTCTAGAAGTAGTCCTCTAGGGAAGTGACGGGTGAGGTACTATGTGCTCTTAGACCACAAGTGAAAGAAAGTGAAAGTAAAGTCACTCAGTCGTGTCCGACTCTTTGCGACACTGTGAACTGTAGCCCACCAGGCTCCTCTGTCCGTAGGATTCTCCAGGCAAGAATACTGGAGTGGGTTGCCATTTCCTTCTCCAGGGGATCTTCCCAACCCAGGGATCGAACCCGAGTCTCCTGCATTGCAGGCAGACGCTTTATCCTCTGAGCCACCAGGGAAGCCACAAATGGTAATAGAAAAATAGAAGAGGAGAAATGTATGAGGTTATAAATGGACAATGTTAGTGAGAATAATATCCCATACACTGGCGAGAGATATTAAGGAAAACTAAACATTGAGAAATAGATAGTTTTCAGGAGACTCAAAACATGAAACTGATAGTAGCAGATGCCATGCAGAAAGAAAATTAAGTTGGGATTCAGGAATATAAGGGGCTTCCCAGGTGGCACAATGGTGAGACTCCACCTGCCAATGCAGGAGACAGAGGAGATGGAGATTGGATCCCTGGGTCAGGATGATCCCCAGAGGAGGAAATGGCAACCCACTCCAATATTCTTGCCTGGGAAATCCCATGGACAGAGGAGCCTAGCAGGCTACAGTCCATGGGGTCACAAAGACAAGACTGAGCACATGTATACCACCTCAGGAATATAAAGAAACTAAAACTTATTATGCATTTACTGTGTGCCAAGTACCACACTAGGTTACAATCCTCAAACACATTAGCACTACACACAGGTATGCATGATCAGGACTGTTGGTCAACTGTAAATGTGATAAAATGGTAACTCAGCTATTTCAAAAGGCTCACTGAGTCGCATAGATCACAACTGCTTAGTAAGGCTTAGTAAGTTGTCTTTATGATTGCCAGTGTAAGATATTATGGTCCTAATTTAGAAAAGCATTTCTAAAAATGAAAAATGACTCCATTCAGAGTAACTGATTACATACAGATAAATTCTGATTAGGTAGCCAAAGTAAAGTGAATGTGCACTATTTTTCTGAGTACTTGAAAATCTGATAATGAGGTTTCATTTTTTCATGCTGGATCCTTTGTAGATTCCAAATAAAGAACAAGAATGAGAGAGGGTAGGCAAATTTTAAATGTTGTGTTCAAATCAGAGTTTCCTTTTTTTTAATGATTCATGTAACTGTGAGTGATACTTAAATCTATACTATAGCAATTTCCTGATGTATAAACTAGGAACACTAATTATATACAAGGGGCTTCCCAGATGGCTCAGTGCACTGCAATCCGCCTGCAATGCAGAAGATGTGGGTTTGATTCCTGGGTCAGGAATATCCTCTAGAGAAGGAAATGGCAATCCACTCTAGTAATCTTACCTGGAAAATCCCATGAACAGAGGAGCCTGGCCGGCTACAGTTCATAGGGTCCCAAAAGAGCAGGACAGTACTAACAGCACTAATCATACACAGCTTAGTCTTAGTTGTAATGTGTAACTGAAAAAGTTTATTTACAGTTTTGGCACAGTTTGCCCTCTACAAATATTAAGTTACGTTATTCCAGATTAGCAGAAAAATGTCCTGTTTCTTATAAAATACTACATTACAGGACTTTTGGAAACACAATCACATTTCCTTTTTCTAAACTTTGGCTTACAAATTTTATACATTCTGAAATAACACTCTACAATAACAGTAGGAGAAAGAGACTGATTCCTAAGTAACAACATAAAAATAAGTGTACTTCTTAAGTGAAAACTAAAAAAAATAAAAATAAAAAATGGCAAAAACATTTCCCAAATAAAAAGATATTAGGTTGGGCTTTTTTCTCATAACTTCATATATTCTTTCCTTAAGCAACTAGCTGTTTTCTTCCTTTATATAAGCTTTTAAATATTATATATATATGTGTGTGTGTGTGTAAAGGAATAACTTTTAATGCATAGAAGAATTAATTGGCATTAAACAATATTGCTACATATAGCATTTACCATATTTGATAATAGCTTTCTTTTTATAAATTTCGTTCTTAACAATGACATTGAAACATACTTTTTAAGAAAAAAAATAAATGGCAGATCCAATCACTTTAATTTTTAGAATAATTCTTGTTTTTATTTCAAGCAGATGTCAAAGCCTCAGTATAAAAAATTTTAGTATTATTTTTCTTAAAGTTTAACTCTGGCTTCTTTATCCAAAAATCCTCAGCCCACTAACATGACAGCTATCATTAGGAGAGTTTCCAAGCTTTCTTGTAACACAATACTTTAGTGAATTTATATGTTATTACTTTGAAGGAAATCACAGAAAATATTTCTTCCAGGGTTATGCATTTACATGACCCAGAAAACATTTCAGGTGAAAATTCTTAAAATCTTTCTTGGAAGAGAAAGGAAATATTTCCTTAGTGGAAGCTGTCAGGAGAAGTTACAGTGACTGAATAAAATTTTAAAATGATTAAATATTAATTAAACCTATCATGAACTAGACAAATATACATGCTTATATGGTTGCAAAACAAATTATTTGGGATACTATTTGAATTCTTGAACTCTTTTTTTCCTACCATAATTAAAGCATCACATAAGGCTCAACACTGAAATACACTATAGAGCTCTTTTCTGGAAATTTCTCATCAATTGAGAAGAGAAGTTAAATGAAGTAGATCTAATTCAAATACATGTAGATAGTTAATACTTTGACTTTTCTGAAGAAATTTATCTTAAATTGGTCATTTAATTGAGATTCAGTGAGTGGCTATATCTCTATTTTTATTTATTTTTAATTAATTAATTTTATTTTATTTTATAGTACTCTATTGGTTTCGGCATACATTGACATGAATCTGCCACGGGTGTACACGAACTCCCAAACATGAACCCTCCTCCCACCTCCCACCCCCCATCATCTCTCCGGATCATCCCCATACACCAGCCCCAAGCATCCTTCATCCTGCATCAAACACAGACTGGCGATTCATTTCTTACATGATAGTATACATATTTTAATGCTATTCTCCCAAATCATCCCACCCTCTCCCTCTCCCTCAGAGTCCAAAAGTCCGCTCTACACATCTGTGTCTCTTTTGCTGACCCAATAGCCAGGACATGGAAACAACCTAGATGTCCATCAGCGGATGAATGGATAAGAAAGCTGTGGTACATATACACAATGGAGTATTACTCAGCCATTAAANGAAACCAGAATAGAAAGAGACACATGTACCCCAATGTTCATCGCAGCACTGTTTATAATAGCCAGGACATGGAAACAACCTAGATGTCCATCAGCGGATGAATGGATAAGAAAGCTGTGGTACATATACACAATGGAGTATTACTCAGCCATTAAAAAGAATACATTTGAATCAGTTCTAATAAGATGGATGAAACTGGAACCGATTATACAGAGTGAAGTAAGCCAGAAAGAAAAACACCAATACAGTATACTAACACATATATATGTCTCTATTTTTAAAATGATATTATTCAACAAAGAGTGATTTATATAGCATCTCCTATATCCCAAGCAATGGCACCCCACTCCAGTACTCTTGCCTAGAAAATCCCATGGACTGAGGAGCCTGGTAGGCCACAGTCCATGGGGTCGCTAGGAGTTGGACACGACTGAGTGACTTCACTTTCACTTTTCACTTTCATGCACTGGAGAAGGAAATGGCAACCTACTCCAGTGTTTTTGCCTGCAGAATCCCCGGAACCGGGGAGCCTGCTGTGCTGCAGTCTATGGGGTCACACAGAGTCAGACACGACTGAAGTGACTTAGCAGCAGCAGCATATCGCAAGCACAGTTGTTATTATTATTATTATTATTATTTTTTGGTGGAGGGAGGGATATTTAGATAAATTACAGAACCATTATTTCAAGAAACTCACAGCCAGTGGAGAGGACTAATAAAGCACATTGATTTTCTAGTCCTCATTGCTCTTAAAATAGCACCACTTGACTTTTGAAATAGTGGCTGTAGAAACCATAAACTAGTTTCTGAACCACTTTGGTTCTGGTTTGCATTGTTGATACTGTTTCAGATTTCTTATCCTTGGTAAGGAAGAGCTGGCTCATCCACTCTATTCTGCTGGTCTTTGATATATTTTCTTGACTGATGTTCAGGAAGGTTTGAGCTAAAATTTGACAAAGAAAGATGAACAAATGACAAATATATGGTGAAAATCCCTAAAAGAAAATAAAGTCCTTAGGAACCCAAAGTCCAAAAATAGGGATTTGGCAGTGCCAGTACTGGGAAGAGTGGAGAAATCCTGTGAAAAGTTATGTTGAAGAGGAATCTTAGAGCATGAAATCTCTGCTTTCCAACTGAAAAAGTAGCTTGTTCAAGAACAAGGAGAACTGAGAAGACTGCATTTGGAGAGCTCAGACCATGACTGAAGGTTGGACCACCAGAGTCAGAGGTCATAGAAAATGAAAGAATAATAATGGCTTACTTTGTTATAGGACTGGCTAAATAAACTTGGGGGACTACTCAAGGCAATATGTCTATGGGAAAAAAATTATAAAGCTAATCCAGTGAAACATAAGGATATCATCAATAATCAAATGCAGTATACAAGAGAAATAAAAAAACATAAATAATTTATTTTTGTTTTCAGTCAATATTTTTATTGTGGATAATCTAAGAATAGTAAATTCCTATAAATATGTATTTCTAAGCAACAGAGGGAAACATTTTCTTATGGAATAAAATTGTGATATATCACTTTAGTTAGAATATGTTAAAATATTTAAACCTGTGTCAGCGGGACTCCATTACTGATAGTCATGTGGAAAACAATATTTTAAAGTTTACCTTCTTGCCTTTTGCTGCTGTATTTTTTGTAGAGCATATCATCTGTACATCTAAGCAGAGAAAGAGGTTTCTGCTATTAGGATTATGTTACTCTGTACATTTTGGTTAGAAAATAAAAGTTGGGAAAGATAAATAGAAAAAGCACATAAAAGCCAAAAAAAAAAAGAATGAAAGAATGAAAAGATCTCTTTGAAAGAAAATCAGGGAGTCAGACATAAAAGGAAATTAACAGAAGTACCCCCCTCTCCATTTAATTTGCAATTATTGTTAACTAAGATATCCTCCTAAAATTACACAGAAATAACAGGATGGTGTGTAGGAAATTACTTGTGGCTTTTAAAAATGTCCACTGCAAAGCAAATATGTTTCAAAAAACACACGAAACAAAAACAAAATCTTGCTTCATGGATCTCTTGTATATCATGGGTTTTCCCGTGATAGCCTGAAAATGTATTCAGTTCCTAGCCTTTCAAAAGGAATATTTTACCACACCACTAGTTACAAAGTATTTTGTTCAAGAAAAAGGGGTGGGAGCAGTTAAAATATCCCCATCTGTTTCAAGAATCTCCTTAAGGTGCATCTATACTAGTTCACTGAGAAACTATTTCATTAAAAACATCATACCACAGCATATTTCACATTAACTGGAGCCCAGTATGGGTTGGAAAGAGAGACAGGCTTTGGAGATAACTGATTTGTTTGTTTTAAGTAGTAGACGCGTCCAGGACATTGCACTGTATAGCATTAATGTCAGAAATGTCGACACATCGACAAATGCTGGTATAGAGCACGTTTTTTACGTCTGGGTTTTCTGTTCCCTGGATTCCTCTGCTTCCTACTGGCAGACTTTTATTTGTACTCATATTAATCAGGTTAGTCTTTCTTAGACTTTCTCGGTACATAGGTTAATGTGTTTCAACCAAGCATTTTTAAGAAGTAATAATAGTATCTGTTTTTACTATTTTGAGGAATATGTGCATTTAGCAGTGTGATGGTTTAAGTCTTTTTTCATTTTTGTTTTTAAATACAGCATTGTATGTATGGTAATTTTCCAGGAAGTCAGTATATCTGATTTTTATATAATCTAGTGAGTACACATTCTATACTTGGGCTTGAACAAATAGTTTCTAACAAAGCTGGGGCATAATTTTGTTTGTTGAGTTTAGGAATGACAGAAATACAGGTACTGAAATGAGTGAAATATGTTGTGTAGTTTGTCACACTGATATAAATATTCAGTCTGAATTAAGCATATCAAATGTAGAATTTAAAAGCAAATATGATGGTCAATGATAAACTACCAGTTTGTGTGTGTGATTTTTTACTATTTATCCCTTTTGTCTAACATGTTTCCTCTTGTCCCTTTAGTTATATTGGTGAGAGGAGTGAGGGGAGGAGATGAGAGAATGTACACATAAGCTGAAAACAGTTGATGGTTTTTAGGAAGACTACCATGTCTGATAAAATATAGTCATTAATTTGTGTGAGTGTAAGAAATAAATTATCAATATACTTTTATAATAATTTTCAGTTGATTTCTGAAGCCCCATGTGAATAGCATAGAGCAAATATTCATAGGTATTTTTAACGAAGAAATTAAAGGATCATACACCATGATCAAATGGTATTTATTTCAGAGAGGCAGTGATGGTTCAAAATCTACATATTAAGCAAAGTAATAAACCACAATAATAAATGAAGGATAAAATCATGATCACATTTGATGCAGAAAAAACTTCTGACAAAATTTAGCAGCCATTTATGATGAAAACTCTCAACAAGGTAGCTATAGAAAGAATGTGCTTCAGTAAAGTTATCGCAGTATATGACAAGCACACATCATACTCAACAGTGAAAAGTCAAAGCTTTTCTCTAAAATGATGAACAAGACAGGGATTGCAACTCTTGCCACTTCTATTCAAAACAGTATTGTGAGATACAGCCAAAGCACTCAGGCAAGAAAATAAAGTCCACACAGAAATGGAAAATGTTGATACATTTTTTCCCTTACACAATCATCATGAAAATTAACTGAAACTCTGGATTATTTTTTGAAGGTGTTCAAACAAATGTGAATAGCCGATATTTGTTTTTGAATGAACATTATTGTTATTGTATAATTAATACATGTTCACTGGAGGATATTTAAATAAAAAATGTAATGACAGAAAAAATAGAAAACTATTGGCAATTTTTTTATTGTTTATTTTTTCTCAGTAATTTTTTCTTTTTAATGAAGAATGTTGATATTTGGAAGGACTGAAGTTGAAGCTTGAATACTTTGGCTACCTGATGTGAAGAACTGACTCATTGGAAAAGATCCTGATGCTGGGAAAGATTGAAGGCAGGAGGAGAAGGGGGCAACAGAGGATGAGATGGTTGGATGGCATCACCCACTCGATGGTCATGAGTTTGAGTAGACTCTGGGAGTTGGTGATGGACAGGGAGGCCTGGCATGCTGGAGTCCATGGGGTCGCAAAGAGTCAGACATGACTGAGTGACTGAACTGAACTGTATTAAAGATGTATTTATTTCCATTATTAAAAAATAAGACCCTATATCTGATTTTCTGTTCCCTTTAGGACATTTTGTAGTAGTTCTTTGAACACAATTATGTTGGAGTATAAATACCTTCATTGAAAAGCATATTACTTTAAATGTTTTTATCTGCTTGGTGGTCATTTTATTTTCTTTCTGTTTGTTATATAGAAATATCGCTAAAGTATATAGGTCCCATGTGAATTTATTCATATTACTCTGCTACCGATTCATAACCTTCCTGGATAAGTTCTGGAATCTCTGTTCTCATGTTGTCTTTGAGTAGTGTATGGCATTTATTCTCATTTTTTGTGAACTTCCTACTAGATAAAGTTTATTTATTTATTTTTTAAATTCTGTCCTCTGTCTTTCACATTTTCTAAATCCCAAGGGATGCCAGGGCTGCATCTCCACAGATCACACTTTAAGAAATAAAGCTCAATATTCTCTCCTGTCTTTTGTTTTTATAATTCATTGTGGAATTTTTTAAAAGGTGACTAATTATGTTTTTCACCAAATCTGCACCATCTCCTGTAAGCCTTATTAATGCTATTGTCAGGTAAGTTAGCCTTTCACTCAGGTAGCCCATATAATCAAGTTACATTGATAATATCTTTCAAATAATTTTAATTATTTTTCTACTTTCTTAATTCATATTAATGCTATATTGTTCAGTCCTTTATCTTTTCATGTTCCCTTCTTTGAAATAGCCTCTTAAATTATCCCTCTATTTTACCCAACCTCTTCTAATTCATATTTGTCACCACTGTTATCTTTCAAAATTACAAATATGATTTTACCAAGGCTTAAAACCATTCCATGGAGAAGGAAATGGCAACCCACTTCTGTATTCATGCCTAGAGACTCCCATGGACAGAGACTTGGTGGGCTGCTGTCCCTAGGGTCGCACAGAGTTGGACACGACTGAAGCGACTTAGCATGCATGCATGCATGCATTGGAGAAGGAAATGGCAATCCACTCCAGTATTCTTGCCTGGAGAATCCCATGGACAGAGGAGCCTGGTGGGCTGCCATCTATGGGGTCACAGAGAAGGACACGACTGAAGCAACTTAGCAGCAGCAGCAAAACCATCCCATATCGTCCCATTGTTTATAGAACCAGAAGCAAAATTATATATATTTATACATATTTTGGCTTAAACTGCCTGAATCACCTCTAATAACTGCTGTTACAAAGTTAATAAAATGAACAAAATGTGATTTAACCTGAATTTCCTCCCCCCTTCCAAACACAATAAACTATCTACAGGTTATGGTACAAGAATTTAGCGATTGAGGATCATTGTAAAAATGAAAAGGATGTATAAAAGCATAAGTCATTAAAGATTAAAACTTTACATTTTGGTTTGTGTATATGAATATGGTTGTAGAAGAAAATACAGAATAGCCTCATTTCTTCTGTGTATATGGTTTATTATAGGTTTGCCACAATAAAAATCCTGTAAATTATAAAATTATTTTAATGAACCATGGCTAAAGAATCTATGTAGCTGTGGATGATTTTAACATCCGATCTACAATGTAATGAACAAATTGATACTTTACTGTCAGAGAAAAGTTAACTGACTATAAGTACAGAACTCAGATCTATCCTGTCCATCTTCTTTAATCCAATTTGATTGGTTTAGAAAATTTCCCATCCTGAACTAATTTCTTATCACCCTGAAAGGAATTTCATATGTTGATCCAATCTAAGAATGCATAAAGTAAAACTCATTATATGACTACTCATTCCATAAAAACAATTTTACATTTCAGTTATTTTTATATGAATATAGTTATTCTCTAGCCTAATTGTACAAGAATGTTAAATCTGCTGTTCCTTTGTAGTTGGGTTTTTTTTTTTTAGATACTTGAATTTTACTGAAAAATAATACCAAGTGATATTTATATCAGTTTCCACTGTAATTAGTACACTGAAAAGGAATTTGAAAAAAGTCAGGAGACACAGAGACATTCTACAGGTATGCAATATAGTACCTGAAAGTTAAGGAAAAAATAAACATGTAAAAAATAATATATTGCCTATCATAGAAGAAAAATTAGAAAAAATTGTTGCTGAATGTCTCAAGTAGAACTTCGTTTTTTACAAGTGTGGTTGTCTTATTGTTTTAGAGAAGATTGTGTATTGGTAGATGGTTGAGCAAAATATACTTTACTTTCTTTCCTAAAATAATATTCTAGGAAGCCATGTGCATGTGTGTGCCCTGTGCTCAGCTGTGTCTGACTCTTTGTGACCCCGTGGTCTGTAGCCTGCCAGGCTCCTCTGTCCCTGGGATTTCTCAGGAAAAAATACTGGAGTGGGTTGTCATTTCCTCCTCCAAGGGATCTTCCTGATCCAGGGATCCAATCTGTATCTTTTGTATATCCTGCATTGCAGGTAGATTCTTTATTGCTGAGCCATCTGCTGCTGCTGCTGCTATGTCACTTCAGTCGTGTCCGACTCTGTGTGACCCCATAGACGGCTTGTTGTCTTTGAGTAGTGTATGGCATTTATTCTCATTTTTTGTGAACTTCCTACTAGATAAAGTTTATTTATTTATTTTTTAAATTCTGTCCTCTGTCTTTCACATTTTCTAAATCCCAAGGGATGCCAGGGCTGCATCTCCACAGATCACACTTTAAGAAATAAAGCTCAATATTCTCTCCTGTCTTTTGTTTTTATAATTCATTGTGGAATTTTTTAAAAGGTGACTAATTATGTTTTTCACCAAATCTGCACCATCTCCTGTAAGCCTTATTAATGCTATTGTCAGGTAAGTTAGCCTTTCACTCAGGTAGCCCATATAATCAAGTTACATTGATAATATCTTTCAAATAATTTTAATTATTTTTCTACTTTCTTAATTCATATTAATGCTATATTGTTCAGTCCTTTATCTTTTCATGTTCCCTTCTTTGAAATAGCCTCTTAAATTATCCCTCTATTTTACCCAACCTCTTCTAATTCATATTTGTCACCACTGTTATCTTTCAAAATTACAAATATGATTTTACCAAGGCTTAAAACCATTCCATGGAGAAGGAAATGGCAACCCACTTCTGTATTCATGCCTAGAGACTCCCATGGACAGAGACTTGGTGGGCTGCTGTCCCTAGGGTCGCACAGAGTTGGACACGACTGAAGCGACTTAGCATGCATGCATGCATGCATTGGAGAAGGAAATGGCAATCCACTCCAGTATTCTTGCCTGGAGAATCCCATGGNTCATGCCTAGAGACTCCCATGGACAGAGACTTGGTGGGCTGCTGTCCCTAGGGTCGCACAGAGTTGGACACGACTGAAGCGACTTAGCATGCATGCATGCATGCATTGGAGAAGGAAATGGCAATCCACTCCAGTATTCTTGCCTGGAGAATCCCATGGACAGAGGAGCCTGGTGGGCTGCCAGCTATGGGGTCACAGAGAAGGACACGACTGAAGCAACTTAGCAGCAGCAGCAAAACCATCCCATATCGTCCCATTGTTTATAGAACCAGAAGCAAAATTATATATATTTATACATATTTTGGCTTAAACTGCCTGAATCACCTCTAATAACTGCTGTTACAAAGTTAATAAAATGAACAAAATGTGATTTAACCTGAATTTCCTCCCCCCTTCCAAACACAATAAACTATCTACAGGTTATGGTACAAGAATTTAGCGATTGAGGATCATTGTAAAAATGAAAAGGATGTATAAAAGCATAAGTCATTAAAGATTAAAACTTTACATTTTGGTTTGTGTATATGAATATGGTTGTAGAAGAAAATACAGAATAGCCTCATTTCTTCTGTGTATATGGTTTATTATAGGTTTGCCACAATAAAAATCCTGTAAATTATAAAATTATTTTAATGAACCATGGCTAAAGAATCTATGTAGCTGTGGATGATTTTAACATCCGATCTACAATGTAATGAACAAATTGATACTTTACTGTCAGAGAAAAGTTAACTGACTATAAGTACAGAACTCAGATCTATCCTGT
Source organism: Oreotragus oreotragus (assembly GCA_006410675.1). Lineage (NCBI taxonomy): Eukaryota > Metazoa > Chordata > Mammalia > Artiodactyla > Bovidae > Oreotragus > Oreotragus oreotragus. Next base: position 33,229 of record SJYX01010526.1, on the reverse strand, counting down.
CCATCTTCTTTAATCCAATTTGATTGGTTTAGAAAATTTCCCATCCTGAACTAATTTCTTATCACCCTGAAAGGAATTTCATATGTTGATCCAATCTAAGAATGCATAAAGTAAAACTCATTATATGACTACTCATTCCATAAAAACAATTTTACATTTCAGTTATTTTTATATGAATATAGTTATTCTCTAGCCTAATTGTACAAGAATGTTAAATCTGCTGTTCCTTTGTAGTTGGGTTTTTTTTTTTTAGATACTTGAATTTTACTGAAAAATAATACCAAGTGATATTTATATCAGTTTCCACTGTAATTAGTACACTGAAAAGGAATTTGAAAAAAGTCAGGAGACACAGAGACATTCTACAGGTATGCAATATAGTACCTGAAAGTTAAGGAAAAAATAAACATGTAAAAAATAATATATTGCCTATCATAGAAGAAAAATTAGAAAAAATTGTTGCTGAATGTCTCAAGTAGAACTTCGTTTTTTACAAGTGTGGTTGTCTTATTGTTTTAGAGAAGATTGTGTATTGGTAGATGGTTGAGCAAAATATACTTTACTTTCTTTCCTAAAATAATATTCTAGGAAGCCATGTGCATGTGTGTGCCCTGTGCTCAGCTGTGTCTGACTCTTTGTGACCCCGTGGTCTGTAGCCTGCCAGGCTCCTCTGTCCCTGGGATTTCTCAGGAAAAAATACTGGAGTGGGTTGTCATTTCCTCCTCCAAGGGATCTTCCTGATCCAGGGATCCAATCTGTATCTTTTGTATATCCTGCATTGCAGGTAGATTCTTTATTGCTGAGCCATCTGCTGCTGCTGCTGCTATGTCACTTCAGTCGTGTCCGACTCTGTGTGACCCCATAGACGGCAGCCCACCAGGCTCCCCAATCCCTGGGATTCTCCAGGCAAGAATACTGGAGTGGGTTGCCATTTCCTTCTCCAATGCATGAAAGAGAAAAGTGAAAGTGAAGTCACTCAGTCTGTCCGACTGTTAGCGACCCCATGGACTGCAGCCCACCAGGCTACTCCGTCCATTGGACTTTCCAGGCAAGAGTACTGGGGTGGGGTGCCATTGCCTTCCCAGGAGCCATCTGAGTAGACATGAAATATATCAGTCACTGTTCGAGTAGTCGAGTCAAGTAGAAGTCGCTCAGTCGTGTCCGACTCTTTGCGACCCCATGGACTGTAACCTACTAGGCTTCTCTGTCCATGGGATTCTCCAGGCAAGAATACTGGAGTGGATTGCCATTTCCTTCTCCAGGGGATCTTCCTGACCCAGGGATTGAACTTGGGTCTCCTGCACAGGAGGCAGATGCTTTAACCTCTGAGCCAGCAGGGAAGCCCATCAATCACTGTTAATTAGCTTATTTTTAAATGTTACTTCTCTGCTGGCTCAGATTAAAACAGTCTGTCAGTAATGCAGGAGACCTGGGTTCAGTCCCTGGGTAGGAAGATAGACTGGAGAAGGGAACAGCTACCGACTCCAGTATTCTTGCCTGGAGAATTCCATGGACAGAGGAGCCTGCCGGTCTACAGTCCATGGGGTCACAAAGAGACAGAAATTACTGAGTGACTGTCACACTTTAAACATTACTAGAGAATTGCTTTTTCAGGAGGTCTCTTTAATTCAGTCCCCAGCAGATAACTTTTTCCATTTGCTGCTGTGGGATTTTAGACTAATCCCTCCTAGTTTCTCACCTGGAGTTTTGCTATAAGTATTTTGACTGTTCTTGCTCAAGCTAAATCCATCCTTCTCACTGCCATCAACATTATATTTCTTAAACTCAAATAGAAGAATGGCATTCATGTATAAGCTCTGTTCCATAGATGTGTTTGTGTTCGTGTTTGTGTTAGTCACTTAGTCGTGTCTGACTTTTTGTGACCCCATGGACTGTACCCCGCCAGGCTCCTCTGTCCATGGGATTTCTCAGGCAAGAAATACTGGAGTGGGTAGTCATTTCTTTCTCCAGGGGATCTTCCCAACCCAGGGATTGAACCTAGGTCTCCTGCATTGCAGGCAGATGCTTTACCTTCTGTGCTACCAGGGAAGACCATGCCTAAATTTTTGGTGTTTAAGTCTTCCTAATATTTGGCCTAATTGTAAATTCACCTTTATATTTCACCATTTCTTCACCCTGTTCTAAGAGTGATGGATTTTTCACCATTCTTTAATGTTACTAAAGCTCCTGGCTTCCCATGTTGTGCAGTGGTTAAGAATCTGCCTCCAGTGCAGGAGATACAAGACAGGAGGTTTGATCCCTGGGTTGGAAATGGTAACCCACTCCAATATTCTTGATTAGGAAATTTCATGGATAGAGAAGCCTGGCAGGGTACAGTCTGTGGCATCCCAGAGTCAGGTATGACTTAGTGACAGCATCAGTGCACTTACCTTTTAACAATTTTTATTAGAATATTGCTGTTTCACAATCTTATGTTTTAATGCACTTATTTTGTCTCTGATATATTCTCCCTTCTTTTCTCCTTCATCATTTAAAATTCAGTTTAAATTCCATTTCCTCTTCAATGCATTCAATTACTATCAAAGACAGTATAGGAAAACATGCTTAGCTTCTATAGTTCCACAGAACTTTTATATCTCTGCCTCTCTTCTCTGTCTTTGATTATCTTGTTTTTACACACTGAACTAAAAATCTAGACTTACATGCATGATAAAATATTATTGAATTTTGTATAACTCAAATTTATCTTAAAATACTATAGAATCTTCCCCATGTTTTGTTTAAGCTTTACCAAGAAAATGAGAAAATATATTTCCAGTTCTTTAGTTTCAAACAATTGTAAGTGCATTAAAATCTTGTTTAATCTCATTACTTGTATAACTTGTTCAGTTTCTTGGACTAAATTTTGCAACATCAATAATGTATATATATATGATATATATAAAGTTTAGACCATTTATGTTTTCCAGACATAATATAATTCTTGGCATCTGCAGTTTTTGTTGTTGTTGTTGTTGTTAATATTCATGAGCTTCTTGAGATTATATCTATTCCTTCAGTTCGGTTCAGTTTGGCTCGATTCGGTTCAGTTTGGTTCGATTCAGCTCAGTAATGTCAAACTCTTTGTGACTCTATGGCCTGCAGCACACCAGGCCTCCCTGTCATATTAAAGGAGAATTGGAAAAGTTAATTTCAGTTCATCATCAGAATATATAGTATTTGCTAACTTTTTCTTCTTATCTCTTCCCTTCTCTTTCAGTAATTCAGAATTTCTGAATCAGAGAAATGTTTCATACCTATTTAAACATTTTTATTTAAATAGTTTGGTGGTAAACTCATTTTTTCTCTTCTCCATCCAGTAAAAATCTATTTATTCATCAAAATTTATTTCAGTAGTTACATCTTTATGAAACCTTGCCACATTTAACATGGCAAGAGTAATTTTTTCTCACTCTCATAGACTTTTGCACAGAAACTCCACTCATTTCTAGTAAGCACTTTGAAATGCTTAATATCAAGTTTGTGTTGGCAACATATCCTCTCTCAATTAGTCAGTTCATTTGCTCTGTCGTGTCCGACTCTTGGCGATCCCATGTACTGTAGCACATCAGGCCTCCCTGTCCATCACCAACTCCTGGTGTTTACTCAAGCTCATGTCCATTGAGTCGGTGATGCCATCCAGCCATCTCATCCTCTGTCATCCTCTTCTCCTCCTGCCTTGAATCTTTCCCAGAATCAGGGTCTTTTCAAATGAGTCAGTTCTTCAAATCAGGTTGTTAAAATATTGGAATTTCAGCTTAAGCATCAGTCCTTCCAATGAATATTTAGGACTGATTTCCTTCAGGATGGACTGGTTGGATCTCCTTGCAGTCCAAAGGACTCTCAAGTGTCTTCTCCAACACCACAGTTGAAAAGCATCAATTCTTAGGTGCTTAGCTTTCTGTATAGTCCAACTCTCACATCCATACAGGACTACTGGAAAAAACATAGCTTTGACAAGATGGATCTTTGTTGGCAAAGTAATGTCTCAGCTTTCTAATATCTTGCCTAGGTTGGTCATAACTTTTCTTCCAAGGAGCAAGCATCTTTTAATTTCATGGCTACAGTAAACATCTGCAGTAATTTTTGAGTCCAAGAAGATAAAATCTATCAGTATTTCCATTGTTTCCCCATCTATTTGCCATGAAGTGAGGGGACCAGATGCCATGATCTTAGTTTTCTGAATGTTGAGTTTTAAGCCAGCTTTTTAATTCTCCTCTTTCAATTTCATCAAGAGGCTCTTTAGTTATTCTTTGCTTTCTGCCATGAGGGTGATACCACCTGCACGTCTGAGGTTATTGATATTTCTCCTGGCAATCTTGATTCCAGCTTGTGCTTCCTCCAGCCCAGCATTTCTCATGATGTACTCTGCATATAAGTTAAATAAGCAGGGTGACAATATACAGCATTGACGTACTCCTTTTCCTATTTGGAACCAGTCTGTTGTTCCATGTCCAGTTCTAACTGTTGCTTCCTGACCCATATACAGATTCCTCAGGAGGCAGGTCAGGTGGTTTGGTATTCCCATCCCTTAAGAATTTTCCACAGTTTGTTGTGATCTTCACAGTCAAAGGCTTTGATATAGTTCATAAAGCAGAAGTAGACCTTCTCTACTGGAATGGATATTTCTTGAGGAAGATGTCTTTATATCAGTTTTCTTTTACTTAATTCAATCTGCCAAAAATATTTAGAAGTAGTCAACAAGGAGTTTAAAATGAAGGCACAGTAATTTAGGTTTGAAATGTCTTTTGCTAAATTAGAAATATTTTAGCAATTCTTAAGTCAACTACTTATTGAAATCATCTGGGAATTTTTTTAATGCCCATACCCCTCCTTTTACAATAACATTTACTATGCATTGGTCATGTTGTATAGAACTATTTCAATAGGTTGTATATGCCACTGATGAGGTTAACAAAAGCCAATACCAGGTCCAATCTCCTACTGTCACAATGCTTTTACAGTTCTACCCACCTATGTGTAAGAACATCTCATAAGGGGCTTTTCTACAGGGCTTTTCCCCATAAAGCATCACAGAAAGTATGTATCAGAATGGTACTATGCATGTTTTGTTTAGTGAACTACCAACATACTACTACTACTACTACTATGTTGCTTCAGTCGTGTCCGACTCTGTGCGACCCCATAGATGGCAGTCCACCAGGCTCCCCTGTCCCTGGGATTCTCCAGGCAAGTACACTGGAGTGGGTTGCCTTTTCCTTCTCCAATCCATGAAACTGAAAAGTGAAAGTGAAGTCGCTCAGTCGAGTCTGACTCTTAGCGACCCCATGCGCTGCAGCCCACCAGGCTCCTCTGTCCATGGGATTTCCCAGGCAAGAGTACTGGAGTGGGGTGCCATTGCCTTCTCCGGAACTACCAACATACTATATACTAAATTTCTTCACTCTTTCATATAATAACAGTAATTTTCTTGTGAAATCTTTCCAGACGGATTCTGAATTTTCTTCATGAACAAAATTATATTTGGAGATGCATTTTAGTATTTGTAATCTCATTTTCTTTTTATTTTTTTATTTTAATTAGAGGATAATTACTTTACAATATTGTGATGGTTTTTGCCATATAGCAACATGAATCAGTCGTATAGGTATGCATGTGTTCCCCCTCACTCCTAATCCTGAACCCCCTTCAACCTCCCTCCCCACCCTGTCCCTCTAGGTTGTCTCAGAGCACTGGCTTTGCTGCACTGCTTCATGCAAGGAACTTTCAGGGTCATCTGCTTTACTTACGGAAATGTATATGTTTCAAGGCTATTCTCTAAAATCATCCCACCCTCTCCATCTCCTACTGAGTCCAAAAGTCTATTTTTTACATCTGTGTCTCCTTTGCTGCTCTGTATGTCAGATTGTCATACCATCTTTCTAAATTCAGTATATATGTGTGTCACCTCATTTTAAGGTTAACCTAAATGACTGTATATTGATTTTTTTTTTTTTAAAAGCAGGCTTTCTGTCCTTGTTTTCAGTTCATCCTATAAAGTCTTTTGAAGCTTTGAGGGTTCAAGTGCTGATTTTTCCTAATCTTTGAAAGTTGTTTACTCTTGTTGATAATGGCATCAGGATATATATGCTTTTTTGGACCACAGATGGAATTCACAAATCACCTTTAGGGTCCTTCAGTAATAGGCATTTTCTCTCTTGACATCAACAATTGGCTGATGCCAATATCCTATTGCCTCCTTTTAAATTAAACTCTGTATTTTGTGCTGCCACATGGAACCACTTTAAGCAAAAAAAAAAAAAAAAAGAGAGGCTATGTGGATGCTCTTCAAGACATTCATTTGATGAAAACTTTGGAGGATGGTTTGAATGTGGATGAAAGAAATCATTTGCTTTGGTGAGGTTTCTTACCAAATAAATATAGAACTTAAAAACAGGGAGAAAAATCCTCGTAATGCTACTTTTACTTTATTTTTTCCCCAAGCACTAAAAAGCAAGAGAAATATTGGCAACCTAAACAATATTTTAATGTGGTTTTACAGACTGTATTATGACATATTATCTTTCTGGAATCAAATATTTCAAAGGGCCATAATGAGTCAAAATTGTAATCAGGTGTTCAGAGTCAGTTTCCTTAGGATTTTGACTTGATAAAAAACAAATTCACTGGAACATGCTAGGAAAAAAAAAATTTTTTTAAGACTTCACTTTGTTTTTCCCTCTCTCTGGTTTTCAAACTGATGTTGCTACCACATGCACACAGTGGTGGTGGTTGGTGGGGGGAGGGTTATGGTTAATCTTTAAAATTAGCAGAAAAGAGAAATCTATGATTGAATAGTTATTATGGAATTAAAGTTTTTATGCACAGAAGTGAGAACAAATTATTCTCATCTCATTTAGTTGAATATTGTGTTTAGAAACATTCAGTTCAGTTCAGTTGCTCAGTCATGTCCGACTCTTTGTGACCCCATGAATCACAGCACGCCAGGCCTCCCTGTCCATCACCAACTACCTGAGCTCACCCAGACCCATATCCAACGAGTCAGTGATGCCATCCAGCCATCTCATCCTCTGTCGTCCCCTTCTCCTCCTGCCCTTAATCTTTCCCAGCATCAGGGTCTTTTCCAATGAGTCAACTCTTAATATCCGGTGGCCAAAGTATTGGATTTAAAATGATAAAAGTACAATTTTAAAATACTGAGTTGGCCAAAAAGTTTGTTTGAATTTTTCTGTAAGATGAAAAATCAAACGAACTTTTTTGGCCAAGCCGTTATATGTGTGTACATATATCTATATACATACATGCATGTGTGTATGAACAGCCAGAATTAAAATCTTCATTTTACATGGGAGCATATCACAGTTAATGCCTGGGTCAGGGCCTCATTCACTGAAATGACTGGTTGGATCCAGAACCCCAAACTTCATGACAACAGAGCACTATGGCTCAGCTTTTTTGTCTTCTATCACTTCATAACTAGCAAATTTTCTAGTCTCAGTAAGAGACTTGCTATTGCTCACAGGGATTGTTTCATAGACTGAGGTTTTAAAACACCAAACTATGTTAGACTCAAATGTTCTTGGCTTCTACTTTATCACCCTTTTCCTAAGGCAACAAGTACAGGAAGCTTTGTTCACTGGATAGTGGAAATAATCAATTGTGCAAAGATTTAGAGTTGGAAAAAGACCTATGTTTAATAGTTTAAAATACTGTCTTTCCTGACAGAGAATAGATAAGTTTAAAAAAAAAATACTGGGTGTGAACACAGAAAGTGTAGATTTTTTTCGTATCTATCAATAAAATATGCAAATTTGTACAATGATAGATTTAAAATTTCTTCATCTCTGGAAATAGACATAATCCTTTCTTTGCCCTGTCCATCTTATATATTTATTATTCTCTTTTTTTACCCTAAGGCACTCCATTCTTAGAGTATTTATTAAAACTGTAATCCTTTGCATATTAGTCTAACAATTTTTATATTCTTCTCACTCTGTTTCATGAGAGAAGGAGTTCATTTGTTTTCTTCATAACCATGACCCCATGGCCTAAAAATAAACACCTATAAAAGTGATCAGAAGTAGTTTTTCAATGGGAGAATAGTATTCTCCCCCCCACAGATGTTATCGTAAAAGTCAGCAAAATATATATCTTCTATGGATACTTCCCCAGATGCTTGTTCCCATTGCTTTCCTTTTTGCCATTCTATGTCTATTGTGTACACTGGTCTGGAATGCTCTGTCCTCCAGGATTTTACCAAGATGGATACATCAACAGATTCTTTGGTGTCTTGAGTTCTGAATGGGTTCAGCCAGTGGGAGGCTTCCCAAGTGTTTGGAAGTTATATAAAAAGTGGAGTCAGTGTTCTAATCCTGTGCCCTCCTTTCAGTCTTATTGTTCGTTGCTTACCTCAGTCAGTGGCCTGTATTTCTCTCAGGTGGCTCCTCCCACATAGCCATCTTTTCCAGGTTTTGATGATCTTGGATTCTCCATTGATTTCTTAGGTCTAGGATAGAAACTTCCTATAGTGACCTCTAAGTGTCTATGTTTTCCCTTGTAATTTTCAACTTGATCTTTGAAAATGAACCCTTTACTGAGCTCCCTTCAAGTTATCCAGTTGGTGTGCTTCACGTATTCCCTGACAGACCTTAAACATGTCACTGAATCTCAGTGTTCTCATCTATTAAATAGAAGACTTAGGTAGTCTATAAAAACACTTTCTGCTCAGAATTCTCTTTGATTGTTTTAGTGAGTACTTTCTAACTCAGGAGGTACAGAAGGTGTCAACCAACTCAGGAACACATAGATATATCCAGAAGAAAATTGGGTTCCAATACTAATTTATAAAAGACAGAAGTAACAAAAGCTATCTTCTCATTGTAACTTTTCCAGATAGTGAGGCAGAAACAAGAGTAAAACTTGTCAAACAATTAGCTATATTGAATCCACAAATTAGTCAAGATAAACAGGAACTACATAAGGGGTTAATCAGAGTCACTGGAGTATATTTATGTTAGTATGTCACATAATCACTCACTGGAGTATTATTTCAATGGCCAATTTATTTTATTATTATATTTAACTACTGGTTATTTATTTCATATCAGCATTAGTACCAGGAAAATATTTAGTTTTTCATGACTCTCAAATAATTTTGTGCCTTTTAGGTTTTCTTGCTGTTCAAATAATTTTCTAATTGCATCTCCACATGTCATGTAAAGAAATTATCTCTAGCCTCAAATGTGTATATATCTCAAAGACTAAAACGAAATTCTATACATTAAAAATTGGTCCATGAATTAAATAGTTTTAAGAGGTGTTGCATTAGCAATTGTTTGTTGCTGTTGTAGTTTAGTCACTCAGTTGTATCTGTGTCTGACTCTTTGCGGCCCCATGGATTGTAGCTTGCCAGGTACTTCTGTCTATGAGATTTTCCAGGCAAGAAAACTGGAGTGAGTTGCTATTTTCTCCTCCTGGGAATCTTCCTGACTCAGGATTTGAAACCAGGTCTCTTGCTTGGCAGGCAGATTCTTTGCCACTAGAGCCAAATGGGAAGCTTATTAGCAAAATTAAATCATATTATATGTGCAAATTATTTTTAGTATAAAGAATAAAATGAAACACCTGAAACTAATCCAACATTGTAAACCTACTATATTCCAATTTTTTTTTTTAATTTGAAAACATTCAGCTTCAGGGAAAATTACCTTTTTGTAGAACAGTTTATGGTGTTTGAGCCAAATCTTTCTAAATGTAGTAATGATAAGAAAAATAGGGAAATTTTTATTTTAAAGCTTTAAAAGCTGTGAATTATTTTAGCTATGTCATTTGCTCATTGGAAACTTCAGAAAATAAAGACATAATCAAGAAGTTAAAATATTTCCAAATTCCACCACTCAGATATTATCACTGTGTATATAGTTATATAATAGTCTGAATCTTTTACAATGTGTGCATGTGTGTTCATATCTTGACTTTTCTCCTTGAGTAAACACTAAATTGTGGATAGTTTTCCATGACTATAGGCATAACTCTAAATATTTGTTTAATGGTTGCAAATTAAACTTAGATGTACTTTTTTTTTTTTTTTTAAATTTTAACTGCCTGTGAGTTTGGAGATACAGTGGCCAAAACAGACATGGTGTTTGCCCTCACTGGACTAAGGTCTTTGAGTGAACTTCAGACAATTGCTTTTCCTGCTAAGTTGCTTCAGTTATGTCCTACTGTTTGCGACCCTATGGACTGTAGCCAGCCAGGCTTCTCTGACCATGGGATTTTACAGGCAAGAATACTGCAGTGGATTGCCATGGCCACCTCCGAGGGATCTTCCTAAACCAGGGATGAAGCTTATTTCTCCGTGGCCCCCTCATTGCAGGCAAATTCTTTACTGCTGTGCCACCAGAGAAGCCCTCAGAAAATTAAACCAATACAATGAAGTTTGCCAGGTGTGAAAACAATAGGAAAACCTTTAAAAAAATCTGTAAGTAATTATCTCTTTTAAATATTTAGTAAGACTACAGAACTTTAGATTGGATGAAGTTGTTTGACTTTAGACAGGGTTCTTAACGTCTTTCTGCCTCATTTATCATGTCTGAGAAAAATAGCAGTTCATGTATCATAAATTTCTTACAAGGATTGATTGTAATAGTACATGCACAATATCTGGACTATAGTAAATGTTCTTTAAATACTATGTTACTTTTATTATGTTTTATTGGAGTATAGTTGCTTTACAATGTTGTGATAGTTTCTGCTGTACACCAAAGTGAATCAGCTATATGTTTACATATATTTCCTCTTTTTTAAATTTCCTTCCTATTTAGGCTACCACAGAGCAGTGGGTAGAGTTCCCTGTGCTATTCAGTATGTTCTCAGTTACCTATTTTAAACATAGTATCAATTAGTGTATATATGTCAATCCCAATCTCCCAATTCATCCACTCGCCTTTCAATTTTGGTATCTAAACATTTATTCTCTCTCTGTGTCTCTATTTCTGCTTTGAAAATAAGATTATCCATACCATTTTTCTGGATTCCACATATACATGGTAATATGTGACATTCATTTTGCATTTTCTGACTTACTTCACTATGTATGACAGTCTCTGATTCCATCCATGTCTCTGAGAATTGAACAATTTTGTTTCTTTTTATGAATCAGTAATATTCCATTATATATGTGCCATATCATCTTTATCCATTTTTCTGTTGATAGACATTGAGATTGCTTCCATATCCTGCCTATTGTAAAAAGTGCAGCAGTGAATTTTGGGGACATGTATCTTTTTGAATTATGGTTTTCTCTGGGTATATGCCCAGTAGTGGTATTGCTGGGTCATATGTTAGTTCTATTGATATTTTCAGTTTTTAAGGAAACTTCAAACAGTTCTCCATAGTGGCTATATCAATTTACATTCCCATCTATAGTGTAAGAGGGTTCCCTTTTCTCCACACCGTCTCATGCACTTAATGTTTGCAGATTTTTTTGATGAGGGCTATTCTGACAGGTGTAAGGGAAGGTGATACCTCAGGGCATCCCTGGTGGCTCAGTGGTAAAGAATCTGCCTGCAAATGCAAGAGATGCAGGTTTGATCCCTGGATTGGGAAGAACCACTTGGAGAAGAAAACGGCAATCAACTCCAGTATTCTTGGGGGAAATCCCATGGACAGAGCACCCTACAGTACATGGGGTCACAAAAGAGTAGGACACAACTTAGTGACTAAACAACCTCAAGGGTGATACCTCATTGTAGTTTTGATTTGCATTTCTCTAATAGTGATGTTGAGCATCTTTTCATGTGTTTCACCATCTGTAGGGCTTCTTTGGAGAAATGTCTATGTGATTTTCCACTCGTTTTTTTAAAATGATTTGTTTGGTTTTTGATATTGAGCTGCATGAGTGGTTTGTATAGTTTGGAGCCCCTCAAAATAAAGTCAGCCACTGTTTCCATTGTTTCCCCATCTATTTGCCATGAAGTGATGAGACCAGATGCCATGATCTTAGTTTTCTGAATAATGAGTTTGAAGCCAGCTTTTTCACTCTCCTCTTTCACTTTCTTCAAGAGACTCTTTAGTTCTTTACTTTCTGCCATAAAGTTGGTGTCATCTGCATATCTTGAGGTTATTGATATTTCTCCTGGCAATCTTGATTGCAGCTTGTGTTTCATCCAGTCCAGCATTTCTCATGATGTACTCTGCATATAAGTTAAATAAGTAGGGTGACAATATACAGCCTTGATGTACTCCTTTCCTTATTTGGAATCAGTCTGCTGTTCCATGTCCAGTTCTAACTGTTGACGTTAAATAGGGTGACAATATATAACCTTGTTGTACCTATTTTCTAATTTTGAACCAGTCATTTCTTCCTTGTAATGTTCTAACTCTTGCTTCTTGACCCACAGACAGGCTTCTCAGGAAACTGTTAAAGTGTTCTGGTATTCCATTTCTTTAAGAATTTTCCAGTTTGTTTTGATCCACACAGTCAAAGGCTTCACATTCAATAAAGCAGAATTAGGTGTTTTTCTGGAATTTCCTTGTTTTCTCAATACGTAAGTTGAGTGAATGAAAGTTGCTCAGTATTGTCCTACTTTTTACAACCCTGTTGACCACACAGTCCATATAATTCTCTGGGCCAGAATACTGGAGTGGGTAGCCTTCTACAGGGGATCTTCCCAACCCAGGGATAGATCCCAGGTATTCACATTGCAGGTGGATTCTTTACCAGCTGAGCCACCAGGGAAGCCAAAGAATACTGGAGTGGGTAGCCTATCCCTTTTCCAGCAGATCTTCCCAACACAGGAATTGAACCGGGGTCTCTTGCATTGTAGATGGATTATTTACCAGTTGAGCTGCCAGGGAAACCCTATGTGTACATTTATATCCCACCAAATGCATCTAGTGATTAAAAATAATATATCTATGCAAATTCAGTGGACATAGTAAGAAAGTTTTCACAAATCAAGTGGGTTGTTCTCATGCATGTATGCTTTTCATCTTGAAACTTTACCAGATTTATTGATGACTTTTAGTAGTTTTCTGGTAGCATTTTCTGATCAGGTTTTCTATGCATAATATCAAGTCACTGTTCGCAGTAACGGTTTTACATTTCCTTTCCAATTTTGATTGCTTTTATTTATTTTTCTTTTTTGATTGCTGTGGCTAGGACATCCAAAACTATGTTGAATAAAAGTGGCAAGAGTGGACATCCTTATAGCAAATGCTTTCAGCTTATCACCATTTAGTATGTGAGCTGTGTGTTTGTCATATATGGCTTTTATTATGCTAAGGTATGTTCCCTCTATACCCACTTTCTGGAGAGTATTTATCACAAATGTTGTTCAGTTCATTTCAGCCACCCAGTCGTGTCTGACTTTTTGCAGCACCATGGACTGCAGCACACTAGGCTTTCCTGTCCTTCACCAACTCCCAGAGGTTGTTCAAACTCATATCCATTGAGTCAGTGGGGCCATCCAACCATCTCATCCTCTGTCCTCCCCTTCTCCTCCTGCCTTCAATCTTTATGTCTTTTCCAGTGAGTCAGTTCTTTGCATCAGGTGGCCAAAGTATTGGAGCTACAGCTTCAGCATCAGGCCTTGCAACAAATAGTCAAGATTGATTTCTTTTAGGATTGACTGGTTTGATCTCCTTGCAGTCCAAGGTAATCTCATGATTTTCCAACACCACATTTCAAAATCATCAATTCTTTGGCACTCAGCTTTCTTTGTGGTCCAACTCTCACATCCATACATGACTAATGAAAATACCATAACTTAGATGGCCCTTTGTCGACAAAGTAATTTCTCTGCTCTTCAATATGCTGTCTAGGTTTGTCATAGATCTTCTTCCAAGGAGCAAGCATCTTTTAATGCCATTGCTGCAGTTGCCATCTACAATGATTTTGCAGCCCAAGAAAATAAAATTTCTCACAGTTTTCATTGTTTCCGCATCTATTTGCCATGAAGTTATGGGACCACATGCCTTGATCTTCTTTTTTAAAATGTTGAGCTTTAATCCAGCTTTTTCACTCTACTCTTTCACTTTCATCAAGAATCTCTTTAGTTCTTCTTCGTGTTCTGCCTTAAAAGTGGTGTCATCTGCTTATCCTGGCAATCTTGATTCCACCTTGTGCTTCATCCAGCTCAGAATTTTGCATGATGTACCCTGCATATAATTTAAATAAGCAGGGTGACACTATACAAACTCGATGTACTCCTTTCCCAATTTGGAACCAGTCCATTGTTCTATGCCTGGTTCTAAATGTTGATTCTTGACTTGAATACATGTTTCTCAGGAGGCAGGTGAGATGTTCTCGTATCCCATCTCTTTAAGAAGTTTCCACAGTTTGTTGTGATCCACACAATCAAGACTTTGGCATAGTCACTGAAGCAGAGCTAGATGTTTTTCTGCAATTCTCTTGCTTTTTCTATGATCCAGTGATGTTGGCAATTTGATCTCTGCCTTTTCTAAATCCAGCTTGAACATCTGGAAGTTCTTGGTTCATGTACTTATGAAGCCTGGCTTGAAGTAGTCTGAGCACTATTCTGCTAGTGTGTGAAATGAGTACAATTGTGCTGTAGTTTGCCAAACATTCTTTGGCATTGACTTTCTTTGGGATTGGAATGAAAACTGATCTTTTCCAGTCTTGTGAACACTGCTGATTTTTCCAAATTTGCTGGCACATTGAGTGCAACACTTTCACAGCATCATCTTTTTAGGATTTGAAATAACTCAACTGGAGTTCCATCACCTCCACTAGTTTTGTTCATAGTGATACTTCCTAAGGCCCACTTCACTTCACACTCTAGGATGTCTGACACTAGGTGAATGATCACAACTTCATGGTTATCTGTATCATTAAGATCTTTTTCTGTATAGTTCTGTGTATTCTTGCTACATCTTCTCAATATCTTCTGCATCTCTTAGGTCCACACCATTTCTGTCCTTTATTATTCCCATCCTTGCATTAAATGTTTCTTTGGTATCTTTAATTTTTTTGAAGAGATCTCTAGTCATTTCCATTCTATTGTTCCCCTCTATTTCTTTGAACTGATTATTTAGGAGGGCTTTCTTAGCTCTCCTTTCTAGTCTTCAGTACCCTGTATTCAGATGAATATATCTTTCCTTTTCTCTTTTGCCTTTCACTTATTTTCTCAGCTATTTGTTAGGCCTCATCAGACAACCGTTTTGCCTTTTTTCCATTTCTCTTCTTGGGGATGGTTTTGATCACAGGCTCCTGTACAGTGTTAGGAACCTCCATTCATAATTCTTCAGGCACTTTGTCTATCAGACCTAATCCCTTGAATCTATTTATCACTTCCACTGTATAATTGTAAGGGATTTGATTTAGATCACACCTGAATGCTTTAGTGGTTTACCATAGTTTCTTCAAATTAAGTCCAAATTTTGCAATAAAGTGTTCATGATCTGAGCCACAGTCAGCTCCCAGTCATGTTTTTGCTGATGTATAGATCTACATCTTTGGCTGCAAAAAAAATGTGTTCAATCTGACTTCAGTATTGACAGTCTGATGATGTCTGTGTGTAGAGTCATCTCTTGTGCTGTTGGTAGAGGGTGTTTGCTACTATGACCAGTGTGTTTTCTTGGCAAAACTGTTAGCTTTTATCTTGCTTCATTTTGTACTCCAAGGCTAAACTTGCCTGTTACTCCAGGTATCTCTTGCCTTCTTACTTTTGCATTCCAGTCTTCTATGGTGAAAATGACATCTTTTTTTGGTGTTAGTTCCAGAAGGTCTTGTAGGTCTTCAGAGAGCCATTCAGCTTCTTTGGCATTAGGTTAGGGCATAGACTTGGATTACTATAATATTGAATTTGCCTCGGAGACAGAGATCATTCTGTCATTTTTGAGATTGCATCCAACTACTGCATTTTGGACTCTTTCTTTTTATTATGAGGGGTGCTCCATTTATTCTAAAGGATTGTTGCCCACAATAGTAGATATAATGGTCATTTTATCAAAAGCTTTTTCTTCATCTATTGAGATTATGTTGTTTTTATTCTTTGATTTTTTAACACAGTGTAACATACTGAATGATTTACAGATATTGAAAACTCCTTGCATAACTTGGATAAATCTCACTTGATCCTGGTGCATGATCTTTTAATGAATTGTTGGACTCAGTTTGCTAGCATATTGTTGAAGATGTTAGCAACTATGTACATTCTTAAAAAAAACAAAATGGAGAGGGCCCAAGTTAACAAGATTAGAAATGGAAAAAAAAAAGTTACTAGTGACACCACAGAAATACAAAGAGCATGTGAGACTACTATAGGCAAATATTTGCAAATAAAATAGACAACCTAGAATAAATGAACAAATTCTTAGAAGGCTACAATCTCTCAAGACTGACCCATAAGAGCAGCATGCCAGGCCTCCCTGTCCATCACCAACTCCAGAAATCCACCCAAAGCCGTGTCTATTGAGTCAGTGATGCCATCCATCCATCTCATCCTCTGTCATCCCCTTCTCCTCCTGTCCTCAATCTTTGCCAGCAAGAGGGTCTCTTCAGTGAATCAGCTCTTCGCATGAGGTGGCCAAAGCATTGGAGCTTCGGCTTCAGCTTCAGTCCTTCCAGTGAATATTCAGGACTGATTTCTTTTAGGATATACTGGTTGGATCTCCAAGGGACTCTCAAGAGTCTTCTCCAACACCACAGTTCAAAAGCATCAATTCTTCTGTGCTCAGCTTTCTTTATAGTCCAGCTCTCACATCCATACATGAGCACTGGAAAAACCATAGCTTTGACTAGATGGACATTTGGTGACAAAATAATGTCTGTGCTCTTCAATATGCTGTCTAGGTTGGTCATAACTTTCCTTCCAAGGAGTAAGCATCTTTTAATTTCATGACTGTAATCACTGTTTGCAGTGATTTTGGAGCCCAGAAAAAAAAAAAAAGTCAGCCACTGTTTCCACAGTTTCCTCATCTATTTGCCATGAAGTGAGGGGACCAGATGCCATGATCTTACTTTTCTGAAAGGTGAGCTTTAAGCCAACTTTTTCACTCTCTTTTTTCACTTTCATCAAGAGGCCCTTTAGTTCTTCTTCACTTTCTTCCATAACGGTAGTGTCATTTGCACATCTGAGGTTACTGATATTTCTTTCAGCTGTCTTGATTCCAGCTTGTGCTTCCTTCAGCCCAGCATTTCTCATGATGTACTCTGCATATAAGTTAAATCAGCAGGGTGACAATATACAGCCTTGACATATTCCTTTCCCTATTTGGAACCACTCTGCTGTTCCATGTACAGTTCTAACTGTTGTTTCCTGACCTGCATACAGATTTCTCAAGAGGCAGGTGTTCTGGTATTTCCATCTCTTTTCAGAATTTTCCGCAGTTTATTGTGATCCACACAGTCAAAGGCCTTGGCATAGTCAATAAAGCAGAAATAGATGTTTTTCTGGAACTCTCTTGCTTTTTCCATGATCCAGTGGATGTTGGCAATTTGATCTCTGGTTCCTCTGCCTTTTCTAAAACCAGCTTGAACATCTGGATGTTCATGGTTCACATATTGCTGAAGCCTGGTTGGAGAATTTTAAGCATTACTTTACTAGCATGTGAGATGAGTACAATTGTGCAGTAGTCTGAGTATTCTTTGGCAATGGCTTTCTTTGGGATTGGAATGAAAACTGACCTTTTCCAGTCCTGTAGCCACTGCTGAGTTTTCCAAATTGTCTGGCATATTGAGTACAGCACTTTCACAGCATCATCTTCCAGGATTTGAAATAGCTCAACTGGAATTCCATCACCTCCACTAGCTTTGTTCATAGTGATGCTTCCTAAGGCCCATTTGACTTCATATTCCAGACAAAACTTGATAAAGATATTACAAAAAAGAAAATTATAGATCAGTATCACTGATGAACATAGATGCAAAAATCTTCAACAGTTTTCTATTATTATCCAAGTTTTCTCAAAAATTACCTTGATAAAAGTAAAATATTAGACTATATAAACTGATGATGAAAATTGTGTACTTCTATCCTTAAATTATATTGGTAAACAGCCATTTAAATTCATATTTTAAAATCACCTCAATTACTAGAAGAGATACATTTTCAATACATTTTTTACTTTTTAGTAAATATTTATAAATTCTTATATTTATGCTCTATTGATCAAGTATATATTATTGTTTTTAATTACAAGTTAAATTTAACAAAATAACACAAATCTACTAAAGATCATATAATTTTAATTCATTTGTAATAAATCATAACATATAATGGCAGATTTTCTTTTCCCATTGGTGATCACCATTTCATAGGAAAACAAAAAGTCATCTGAATTTTAAGGAGTCCAGATAAATTCAATTTATATTTTTTATTAAGAAAAAAATAAACAAGCCATGTATCTACTTTTAAAATTAACATCTGCATGAGAATCTACTCAAAATGAAAAACACAAAAACTTCATCAGGTTTCTATAATAATTATACAAGTGTGAAGAAGGTAAAAAAAAAAAAAAGAAATTATAAACAAGCAAATATTACACTTGCTTTTCAAAATTCTAAATGTAAAATATAGGATTAAATTTGTATTACTTCTCTTCAATGAATGCTTTATTTTTACAATTTAAAAAATACTCAACCATATAAAGGAATGAAATAGGGTCATTTTTAGTGATGTGGATGAGCGTAGAATCTGTCATACATAGTGAGATAAGACAGAAAGAGAAAAATAAATATCATATATTAATGCAGTATATGGAATCTAGAAAAATGTTACTGATGAACCTATTTGCAGGGCAGGAATAGAGACACAGACATAGAGAACAGACTCGTAGGCACAGGGAAAGGAAAGAGAGGGTGAGATGAATTGAAAGACTAGCATTGACATATAAACACTACCATGTGTAAAACAGATAGCTAATGGGAAACTGCTGTATAACACAGAGAGCCTGACTTGGTGCTCCAAGTCTCTCAATTCCTCCCACCCTCTCCTTCCTTTCCTGTGTCTGCAAGTCTGTTTTCTACCCCTCCATCTCTAGATGGGTAGGATGCGGGGGGCAGGTGGTAAGAGAAAACCCAAGAGGGAGGCCATATGTGTACACCTATATGGGAATCACATTGTTACCCAGCAGAAAGTAATACAGCACTGCAAAGCACTTAGACTCCTATGAAAATAAATACACTTTAATACGTTTTCCTCTGTTTTGACTATCTAATGATTTTAAACAAATTAGAAAAATTATACTTATTTTAGAAACTATCCACCTTATTTTTAGAAAAATAAGTAGTTTAATGGAATAACTCTCATGTTCCTTTTTAGCATTATAACTAAATTCTTAGAAACAGTTTCTATATCAACAACTGTGGGCATGAATGGAATCTCTGTTTCAGTCTGGAAGAATAAAACATGGATAATTCTGGCATTTGTGCATAAATTCATTATTTTTCTCTCCAGTGGGAATTAAAATATGTAAAATTACAACAGAAATGTGATAAAAATTATGTAAATAGTTGCTGAAGGGAAACTGAATGAGGCGATAATGAGAGACTATTGGGACAATGTAGCTGAAAGAAATTTTGCCACAGCGAGAAGTCTGGCCTTTGTATCAGAAAGTTCACATAAATTACTTGAGCAGAACTAAACAAGAACAAAATAATGCAATATGAGCTACATTAGTAAATGCTAAGGAGAAACTCAGGAGAAGAAGTATGCTTTTAGCTGGGCTAATTTGGTGAGAATTCTAAGGGTGGATGAGTTCCTAGAACAATTGTCTAGTAGAATGGAGGAAAAAAAAAAAAAAAAAACCAGAGGGTTAAAATCTAAAGTGGATTATTTCTGTCCATTCTTTCATCAAGAGCAAAGCAGCAGAAGTCCACCAAATGTAATGTCTTTTGCTCAGATTAAACAGTACCAGAAGTGAAGAGCTTCCCAGGTATCACTACTGGTAAAGAACCTGCCTGCCACGACAGGAGACTTAAAGAGAGACAGGTTCAATCCCTGAGTGGGGAAGATTCCCTGGAGGAAGGCACCACAACACACTCCAGTTCTTTCCTGGAGAATCCCATGGACAGAGGAGCCTGGGGGGCCACAGTCCAAGAATTCGCAAAGAGCTGGACTCAGCTGAAGCAAATTAGCACATGCCCAAACACACACAGTGAAGTGAAACTGATAGTCGCACAGTCTTGTCTGACTCTTTGCAACCCCATGGACTGGGGCCCACCACGCTCCTCTGTCCATGGAATTCTTCAGGCAACAATACTGGAACGGTTTGCCATTCCCTTCTCCAGGGGTCTTCCAGGTATAATTTTCTCATCCCATGCTTATCAAGTGCAGAGAACAGGCAAATATGGACTTAGATTCTTGCATCAGGAGATAGTTGCTCCTGCAACATAAAACAATGACCAACTAAACTAACAGATTCCTCACCAAGATTTCTTCAAGACCTGTACCTCAATTGTACACCAATCCAAAATTATTGTGCCTTAGACAGTGCCCAGTCTCAACAAACTCTCTCTTTTGCAAAATTCACCATAAAAATTATGCAATCTTAGACATTCCCAAGGTGATAATCTTGGTTACATCCATAAGCTTAATAAACTCAGCTTTGTATTTTGTTCAACAGGTTTTTCTGGAGCCCTTTTGGGGAATAGATGGTTGGTAAATTAGAGTCTGGTCAAATTATCTTATTAATATTTTTGTTGACAAACATACTATAATATAAAAATAAGAACAGAACAATAAAAAGAAAACCAAATAATTTTCCATGTAATCTTTCTGGCTACTTAATTGTTTAAAGTGAAGTTGCTCAGTCATGTCCGACTCTCTGCGACCCCATAGACAGTAGCCCACCAGGCTCCTCTGTCCGTGGGATTCTCCAGGCAAGAATACTGGAGTGGGTTGCCGTTTCCTNAATAATTTTCCATGTAATCTTTCTGGCTACTTAATTGTTTAAAGTGAAGTTGCTCAGTCATGTCCGACTCTCTGCGACCCCATAGACAGTAGCCCACCAGGCTCCTCTGTCCGTGGGATTCTCCAGGCAAGAATACTGGAGTGGGTTGCCGTTTCCTTCTCCAGGGAATCTTCCCGACTCGGGGATCGAACCCAGGTCTCCTGCATTACAGGCAGATGCTTTAACTTCTGAGCCACCAGGGAAGCCCCACTTAATTGTTTAACAAGGTGCAAAAAATTGCTTAATGCTACAAATAATTGAGGAACAAGTGGGCTTTTTTTTTTTCCATATATGCGGCATTTATTATGGGAAATGAGAGAAATTAGTAGAAGAGGACAAAGACAGAATATAGAAACTATGCCAGGAAAAACACTACATTCATTTTATGGTTATGGAAACTGCAATTGACAGGCTTCAAAAAAAATTGTCCTGTTTTGTACTCTTGTGTTGTGTTAAATATCGTATATATTAAGATTTACATTCTGCAATGATAGATAAGAAAAAACTATCATAAAATTACAATTTTATGTGATAAAAATAATCCCTGAGTGGTATTATGTACTACTGATGCTTACAGCTGTTGCTTATACTTTCAAGAATTTTTATTATCTTAATAATTTACATGTGGAGATAAACACATTAATAAGAAAGGATTAGTATTATAATCCTAATGTTAGTTACCTAAGTTGACTCACAACAAATACTTCCTAAATTTTATATTTCTACATTTTCAAATGGCTGACATTTTACTTTTTTTCCTACATATTAAAGTTTAATAAGACTATTTCCTTGGGAAAGGCAATGGCACCCCACCCCAGTACTCTTGCCTGGAAAATCCAATGGACGGAGTAGCCTGGTGGGCTGCAGTCCATGGGGTCGCTAACAGTCGGACAGACTGAGCGACTTCACTTTTCTCTTTCATGCATTGGAGAAGGAAATGGCAACCCACTCCAGTATTCTTGCCTGGAGAATCCCAGGGACGGCGGAGCCTGGTGGGCTGCCGTCTATGGAGTCACACAGAGTCGGACACGACTGAAGTGACTTAGCAGCAGCAGCAGCAGCAAGACTATTTCCTATATATTGAACACAAGGGGAACAATGGTAGCCAAGCCAAATTTGACTTCTGTAAACTGAATGCTAGCACAAGAGAAAAGCAATGAGAAACTTGAACTTCACTCACGCACCTTCCTATTTTATTCTCCTCTTAGGAGCAGAAACTAATTTTTATTTTACCAGTCCATTAGTTAGGGCACCCAGCTAATTCTCTCTGCGTCCACTTTTCTCCATATGAATTTATGATTCTGTTCATATACTAAATTGATTCTCTTCGAATTTCTATGTTCAAGCATCTAATTCACTTAAGTATGATATTTCTTGGAGAAATTCATTAGAATTTGTAAACTACTCCTTAGCCTGTAGATGCTTGTTGCTGAAGAGAGTAAAACAACACAAAAGACCAAGCTTTATCCCTGAGAGTTCAGTGTCAAAAGCCCATTCCACAGAAACACACTGTCCAGCTTAGGATATCTCTATGCTTTTAAGCCTTTTCTTGAGTGATCGTAAATTTTTAGTGCTCACAGAGAACATACAAAAAGTTAATTTAAATGTTTTGTGGACAAACAGCTTGAATTCAGGACTCAAAGAATTCATATAAATATCATTCTAATAAATAAAAATATACCTAGTAAAGACATCAGGAGCAACATACAGCCCATTTAGACCCATAAATAAAATTATCATGTTGCACACACTGCCTGTGTGGATAAGGAGGTCAAGGAAGCTACGTACTGTTTAGGTTTGGGGTTTCCTGATGAGAATATGTAAATATGGTATCAGATCAAAACATAATTGTGTCTGATGGCAATATAAACTGCAAACTAGGATCATGCTACTACTGTTTTTAAAGCAGAGGTGAAGCTAGGAATAGTGATAGATGTGAAAAAATGTGGAAAATAGAATAAGGGGGAAAAAAGAAAGAAAATCTAAAAGGCACGAGTATTCAGAAATATATACGAGAGGATCTAATATTCACCTAAAAAAATTTCCAAAAAAAAAAAAAAAACTATCAAGGCTTATTTATTCAGCTCTATGTTGGGAATATGATATTCATCTTAATGCTATTTTTTAAAATGTGGGTTTCACTTATATATGTATATAGCTATGCAATATTTAAAGGTAATGATTACTGATAAAATCTAAAATCCCTTCCCTCTAGAGTAAGTAACACAATCTAGGATACATCTTCTTAAACTTAGTAATTTTTTTCATAATAACCTTGGGAGTATATATAACATCCTGGCATAAAAAATGCATATTTCTTATACTCAACATTTGGAATATAATTTAGGGAGTACATGTTCTTAGCTAAGGGTGTTGGAAAAGTCTGAAAATTGGAGGCGGGAATTCATTGTCATGGCAGGTCCTTGATGAATTAGATTTTAAAGAGTAATTCTTGCCATGTATAAAGGAGGCAAGTGCCTTTAAGTTAGTAAATATATATTGTAAATTGATATCTATTTATAAACTGTATCAAAAACATTTCTCTTTCTGCTTTCAGTTTTATTGAGGTATAATTGACAAACATCCTTATATAAGTTTAAGGTATACAATATAATGATTTGAATTAAATACATTGTGAAATTACTACAGTAAGTTTAGTGAACATCCATCATGTCACACAAATACAAAATAAAATTTACTTTTTCCTTGCAAAGAGTTTTCCTAGGATTTATACACTTAGAGCTTTTATACATAATATACAGCTGTGATTTTATTAACTATGTTATATTTTACAACTCTAGTACTTACTTATATTAAAAATGGAAGTTTGTACTTTTTAACCACCTTTATCCAACTTATCTTCCCCCACGATCTTGTCTCTGGCCATCACAAATCCAATCTCTTTTTTTTATGTTTGTCTGTTTTTGTAAATATAATTTACCTAAAACAGTATATTAGTTCATACTGCATAGAATAGTGATTTGTTATTTCTATACAATATAAAATGATTACCAAGTAAGTCTAGATAACATCTGTCACCATACAATGATATGACATTATCAGTTCAGTTCAGTTCAATCGCTCAATCATGTCCGACTCTTTGCAACCCCATGGACTACGGCACACCAGGCCTCCCTGTTCATCGCCAACTCCCAGAATTTACTCAAACTCATGTCCATTGAGTCAGTGATGTCATCCAACCATCTCATCCTCTGCCGTCCATTCTCCTTCCACCTTCAATCTTTCCCAACATCAGGGTCTTTTCAAATGAGTCAGTTCTTCACTGACTCAGGTGCCCAAGGTACTGAAGCTTCAGCTTCAACATCAG
>SJYX01010525.1:8353-25803 GCA_006410675.1 Oreotragus oreotragus | reverse complement strand
CAATAACCCCAGATATGCAGATGATACCACTCTAATGGCAGAAAATGAAGAAGAATTAAAGAGCCTTTTGATGAGGGTGAAAGAGCAGAGTGAAAAAGTTGGCTTAAAACTCAACATTCAAAAAATTAAGATCATGGCATCTGATCGCATCACTTCATGGCAAACAGATGGGGAAACAGTGGAAACAGAGACAGACTTTATTTTCTTGGGCTCCCAAATCACTGCATATGGTGAGTGCAGGTATGAAATTTAAAAATATTTGCTTCTTGGAAGGAAAGCTATGACAAACCTAGGCAACATATTAAAAAGTAAAGGCATCACTTTGCCTACAAAGGTCCATATAGTCAAAACTATGGGTCTTCCAGTCGTCATGTATGGATGTGAGAGTTGGACCTTAAAGAAGTCTAAGCACTTAAGAATTGATGCTTTCAAACTGTGGTGCTGGAGAAGACTCTTGAGAGCTCCCTGGACTGCAAGGAAATCTAACCAGTCAATCCTAAAGGAAATCAACCCTGAATATTCATTGGAAGGACTGATGCTAAAGCTGAAGCGCCAATACTCTAGTCACCAGATGAGGAGAGTCCACTCACTGGAAAAAACCCTGATGCTGGGAAAGATTGAGGGCAGGAGGAGAAGGGGGCGACAGAGGATGAGATGGTGGGATGGTGTCACTGACTCAATGGACATGAGTTTGAGCAAACTGTGGGGGATGGCGAAGGACAGGGAAGCCTGGCGTGCTGCAGTCCGTGGGGTCATGAAGAACTGGACACAACTTCGAGACCGAACAACGAATGCTGCCATGGGGTCTCAGCAATGCAGAGAAGCTCCTTACCTGGCACAGTGCAGGGCGCTTGGCAGGAACTCAGCAGATTGTTCGCAAAGGGAGCAACATGCGGTGGAGAGGTGCTTGGTGGAGGCAGGGAGGTCAGATCCCCGCCTCACCCACCCGTTCGCTCGCAGCCCTGCAAACTCCCACCTGAAGTGTTGGTTCATCTCCAGGTCCCTCCCACTTGGCTTTTTGCTTTTGGTTTGCAAATGGAACACACACACGTGCACGGGCAGGCACATATGTGTGTGAGTGCATGTGAGAACATAGGCTTGAACACATCCACATGTGCATACATCCACACGTGAAAGGAAGCGAAAGTCGCTCAGTCGTGTCCAGCTCTTTGCGACCCTATGGACTCTACAGTCCATGGAATTCTCCAGGCCAGAATATGAAGGGGGTAGCATTTCCCTTCTCCAAGGGACCTTCCCAACCCAGGGATTAAACCCAGGTCTCCCACATTGCAGGCAGATTCTTCACCAGCTGAGCCACAAGGGAAGCCCAAGAATACTGGAATGGGTAGCCTATCCCTTCTCCAGCGGATCTTCCTGACCCAGGAATCGAACCAGGGATCAAACCCAGGTCTCCTGCACTGCAGGCGGGTTCTTCACCAACTGAGCTATGCGTGCACTTGCAAACACCATGCAGGTATCCGCACACGAACTCCTAGTTCTGACCTTACACTGCATGATACATCCTTCCCTCGCACCTTGACACAGACCCAGCCTCCCAGACAAAGGCCAGCCCCCGCCTCTGCTAGGTTGGCGCCTGCCCAGGAGGGCCCGGGGTCGTTCTCCCCTCTCACACCCCCATCTCGCTTCTACAGAATCGGAGTCACCACCACCTAAGGCTCAGCACCGCCTTCTTCACAGAAGCCCCCTGCCACTCCACTGCCTGTCGTCCAGCCCCTGGTGGGAGAGGGGGCAGGGATGGGCTTGCCCAGCTTTGCACCCTCTCAGGGTCCCCAGCAGACAGCACGGTGACAGACGTCTCAGACACTGCTGCACTGAGAGCATCTGGAGTGCCTGGACCGGCAAAGGGACAAGGTCTGTCTTGTCAGGACCCTCAAAGCTGCCTCCAGCGCCCCCATCAGCAGTGCTCCTCTGCCCTCCCCCACATTCCCTCCACCAGGAGTCCTCCTGCCGAGTACCTGCAAGTGAGCTCCAGCAGCCTAGGGACACACGCGCAGAATGCATTTTAAACACATAGACACAGAGGTTACAAAGAGCCCACGGATGCTGACAGCCTGCTCCCGGAGTGTGAACTTGGCAGAGAGGGCCCATTCCAGCAGTGTGTGTCCCCTCCTCATCCTCGACACCTCTTATCAGGACCCCTCCAGGTCAGGGGTGGGGGCTGGAGAGTGCGTCGCACAGGATGAGGGGATCCAAGACAAGAGACCTGCTCCTGTGGCTCTGTGAGCAGCCGTGGCTGCTGTTCTGTACAGAAAGATGGGAGTCATGATTTATGGTCTGCAGAGCTTGGGTGGATGCGGGAGGGGGGGCGGTGCGGACAGAGCTGTTCTCATAGATAAGAGCAAATAATTGTCTCCACTGCAGGGCTGTTTTTCAACCGAAGTCTGTGGACTTGGGAAGTGCTTTCTTTTGTTGCTGATTCCATGAGGCACTCTGTGTTTTAAGCATTGAGACCAACCAGAGGATAACTAAAATGAACCCAAGGACCACCCCAGCTCCAGGTAGAAAAAGGGATTGTTTTTTTCTCAGTGGCAAAGCAGAGGCAATCAAATAATTCTTAGGAGGTTTCAGGGTTGTTCTTTTTCAAACTGGGTCTATTTCCCTTTAGTGACAGTTGTCAGAAGTCACTTTCAAGAAAGTGCTTTGAAATTGAATAGAAAACATCTCGCACGCTTGCTTTTCCTGTTCTCATGAAGTTCAGATGAGATGTGAGCAACAGGAAGGGTGCGTGGCGTCCCAGGCTCAGCAAACGCGCACTTCCTTCAGACCTTGTCTCTGGGAACCAGGAGGGGAGATCAGAGGTCTAGGAAGCGCTCTGGCTGCGATTCAGCCCAGAGGGACAGACGAGGGGTCATCAGGCCAGGTGAGCATCTGTCTTGAGGTCTCAGCACCTTTGTGGACAGGTACTCCACAGGGAAGCCCCACTCTGGGAGCTGGGATGGAGACAGAAGCTAGATCTTAGGTTCTGGGCTTCAATCACAGGCAAGGTCATGCTGGGCTCTGGTCGGAACCCGGTACCCATCAGAGGAGCAGGAGTGGCAGGGACGGTCCAGCAGCGGATGTTGTTCAGTCGATAAATCCTGTGGACTCTCCCACCCCATGGACGGCAGCACGCCGTCCACCATTTCCCAGAGTTTGCTCAGATTCATGTCCATTGAGTCTGTGATGGTGGGTGGTGCCTTCACCAGACTTCCTAGAGACACAGGAACCGGGGGTGTCTAGGCCCAGGCATGAGTCTCATCACCACAGTTTAAAGCTCCCCATGTTTACAGGAACATCATCAACTCAGTGAACAGGAGCCAGATTCGGTCAGGCCTGCTGGTGCAGGGCCAGGCTGGTGAGCTGGCCTGTGGGTTTCCCTTGGCTTGGTGGCCCACGTGAGGGCTCCAGCCTTCCTCCCCAGCTCTGACCATCCAGCAAGCTGCGTAGGGGTGCTGGTCTGACTCCAGGACCCCAACAGCCCCCTGCCTGGATAAAGATCCCCGCACCCTGTCTGGCCCACTGGAGGCAATCACCGAGAGAAGGGGGCCCCGGGTAGCATGGGGCTGGGGGCTCAAGCACAAGAAAGGACTGGAATAGTTTGTCTGGTGGCCCTGCCGTGTTAACAGTCCTGTGACGGTTCTGAACACAGCCTGGGGGTGGAGGCGGAGGAGAGGACGGTGCCCATCGCCCCTGCCCATGGGGACGCTCTCCCTCGCCACCCCCTCCCTGCACAGCCCACCTCAGCCAGCTCAGCTTCTATATCCTCTGCCCCCGACCAGGTCCATGGGCATCTAAACCCTGGGGGGAGAAGGGGCCGACAGAGGGTGAGACAGTTGGACGGCACCACCGACATGACGGACATGAGTTTGAGCAGGCTCCGGGTGTTGGTGATGGACAGGAGGCCTGGCGTACTGCAGTCCATGTGGTCACAAAGAGTCAGGCACGCCTGAGCGACTGAACTGAGACCCTGAGAGATGTGGGTACCAGCTGCGGTCTGATGCAGTCATCTGAAGAGTGTCCAGGAGACACTGACCACAGAGCGGGGCTCAAGATGGGGGCGGGGGGAAACTGACCAGCCTTTAAAGCAGCCTGGCCCGAGGTGGTGACCGTCACCTGTACTCAGCTTCTAGAGCAAGTCCTGACCCCTCCAGCCCTCGGGAGGTGGGGAGGCTGGCTGATGCAGCTGCGTGTGTATCTACGCAGCCACCTTCACACGGCACTGCCTACCTGCTCTGGGGGCTCCACAGACACGACCCCTTGGGAGCCCCACCCAGTTACAACGGGAGGTGTGACGCCTGCACCCACTTCACAGATGATGGAGGGAGGACCAGAGAGCTCATCTTACCTGGACATGATCCCTGAGCTTGTGAGAGGTGGAATGGGGACCCCAGGGCAACCACAGACAGAGGACCATGCCCTGGGGGTGATGGGTACACCTGTGCGTGTGTGCTGAGTCGCTCAAGCTCAGTCGTGTCCCACTCTCTGCAACGCTATGGACCATCACCCGCCAGGCTCCTCTGCCCATGGGATTTCCCAAGCAAGAACACTGGAGTGGCTTGCCGTTTCACTCACCAGGGGATCTTCCCGACCCAGGGATCGAACCAGCATCTCCTGCATCTCTTGCATTGGCAGACGGATTCTTTGCCACTGGGCCACCTGGGAAGCCACTCTTAGCAAAAAGAAATGCGAATTGGCAGAGTAGCATTGACGTGTATACCCTCCCCTCCGTGAAATGATAGTTAGCGGGAAGCTGTCATGTAACACAGGGAGCTCAGCTCAGTGCTTGCAGTAGGGAGCGGGAGGGAGGCTCGAGAGGGGGTGCTACGTGCTAACTCACCTCAGTCGTGTCCGACTCTTTCGACCCTATGGACTGTAGCCCGCCAAGCTCCTCTGGCCGTGCGATTCGCCTGGCAAGAACGCTGGAGTGGGTTGCCATGTTCTGCTCCAGGGCATCTTCCTGGCCCAGGGATCAAACCTGCATCTCCAGCATTTGCAGGCAGGTTTTTTACCATTAGCGCTCCCCGGGAAGGCCCAGGAGGGAGAGGATATACACACACATGTAACTGGAGCGGTGTTGTCCAAAGAAACAAGCACAACATTGTAAAGCGATTACTCGTCAATTTAAAAAATTCAAACAGAAATTGCTTGCATATCCATAAATATTTATTTATCTTCTCAATAATCCCATGAAAAGTGAAAGTCACTCAGTTGTGCCCAACTGACACAATCCCATGGACAATACAGTCCTCGAATTCTCCAGGCCAGAATACTGGAGTGGGTAGCCTTTCCCTTCGCCAGCGGATCTTCCCAACCCAGGAACTGAACTGGGGTCTCTCTCCTGCATTGCAGCTGAGCCACAAGGGAAGCCCAAGAATACTGGAGTGGGTAGCCTTTCCCTTCGCCAGCAGATCTTCCCAACCCAGGAACTGAATCAGGGTCTCCTGCATTGCAGGCGGATTCTTTACCAGCCTAGCCACCAGGGAAGCCCCAATAAACACATTTATGGCTTTAAATCAGTATCACGAGCCCTCTTGAGAAGGGGTTGGAAGCCAGGATGAATTCCAGCGTGAGTGATGGACCAGACCTGGGCAGGTCTTCCCCCAAGTCCTGCCACGGGTGGGTCAGAGAGGCATAGGGCCACCAGGGCATAGGGCAGGAGCGGCCCAGCGGCCTCCCGGGGACAGAACCAACAGGACCCAAGTAAGCAAAGGGCCGTGGGCAGCCTGCTGCTCCCCCCACGCCTGGGAGCCGACTGAAAGCCACGCTGGCACGCCTCTTTGCTCTGAGGACCACATTTAAATGTAATAGGTAGTGCTGTAATTACAGACACCCTGAGGTGACTTCCTCTGTGGAGAACCATTTGTATAATTTCAGAAATTACCTCGTTTTTATTTCCGGTTGCAGAGTTTAGAATTTTAATACCTTCGCATTCACATAGAGGCGTAGCAGAGAGGAACCTGGGATCCTTTTTGTAGGGGGCCAGCATTTAATGAACATTGTGCTGGGCCAGACTCCAATTATATATAATCTCCCACACTCAACTGCTTCCTTCATGAAATATATATAATGCCTATTTGATAGGGCTGTCAAGGATTAAGTTAAATGGGATAAAATAATGTAGCCAGGGACACACAGCTGGGAGGAAACAGAACTGGAGTCACCCCCGTGGTCTGCCTGGCTCTCACCTCACAGCCTCGCTGGCTCCCACACAATGCGTGGCCCCGCTCACAGAAGGTGCCAGGTCTTTCTCCCTGTGGACCTCTCATCCATCTCCCGACCTGGATTTAATTCCATAGCGGATCAAACACCAGCCACTGCTCTACCCCCACTTACATATTCACCTAAAATCTGCGTGGGTGCTCAGCTGCTTCAGTCATGTCTGACTCTTTGCTGACCCATGGACTGCAGCCCAGCAGGCTCCTCTGTCCATGGGGTTCTCCAGGCAAGAATACTGGAGTGGGTTGTCATGCCCTCCTCCAGAGGATCTTCCTGGCCCAGGGATCGAACCCGCGTTTCCTGCGTCTCCTGCAATGCTGGCAGATTCTTTACCTATGAGCCACCGAGGACGACCTCACCTAAAATAGTTGCATTACTAAGAAGAGAGAGTACTGTGCAGTTCACGCCATTATAAACTTCAAAATTCATTCGGTGATGTTCACCAAGTCCCCACGGTTTGCAGGAGCTCTCCCACAAGCTGGGGATGCAGGGGGCTCTGCACCCTTGAGTTGACATTACGGAAGAGGGGAGGGAACAGAGAATGAACAAGCCACAAATGTAAGGGAGGAGCTGTCAAGCTGTTCTGCGAGCCACGCAGAGAATGCTGTAGACTGACTTCCAACAAAGGCTTCCCTGCAAAGGGGGTTTGTACAAGAGAGACCTGGAGGAGTGTGTTCCTGGCAGAGGGAAGAGCTGGTGAGGAGGCCCTAAGGCAAGAGTGAGCTTCTGTACCCGAGGGCTACAAGGAGATGGCATGGCTGGAGGGTGTAGGAGAAAAGAGTTGCCCGGAATGAGGTCAGGATATCGCAGGGAAAAGGCGATTCTAACTTTTCCTGTTGGAACTGCTTCTTGGACTTGCTTTCTGTTGTTTTTGTTATAATCATACATAATGGCTTGCCTCAGAGGACCCTGCCCCTCTGCCTGACCGTTAAAGTTTGTTCAGGAGCCTACCTGTGGATGGCAGGAGGGAAGAAATGAACACATCCCCCTGCCTGAGGCTTGCCATTCCGGGAGATAGTTACAAGATGAACAACCTTTTCACTTGGTTTCCTCGCCTTCCCCCATCTCTGTCTGTTCTGTAAAACAGCCTGGCATCCGGACCCGATAAAGTGGTTATTTGGAGACACTGGTCTGCTATCTTCCTGGTCTGGAGGGATGACCGCCAGGATGGGCAGCTTTGGAGAGATGACTTCCAGGATGGGCAGGAAGCTGCCCCAGGATGAGGGCAGGAGATGAGCAGAAACCACACCCTATAAGAATCACAGCCAAGAGCAGGGGAATGGGTTTTATTCTGAGGGCAACCAGAAGCCTAAAGGTGGCCTTGAGCCAGGGAGAAGCACAGCCTCTTTTGCATCATGTGGTGTGTGTTTAGATCTCTCGGCTGCTGTGTCAGAGTGGACTGGAGGAGGTCAGGTGAGGAGTGGAGGCAGAGAGAGTGTCTCCCAGAGAGGGCAGGTGGTGGCTTGTGCTGGAGGGTGGAGAAAGAGGGGAGAAGAGAAGAGGAGAGATGAGCAGCAGGACTTGGTCGATTAAAATAAATTCACAACTAAGAGTTGCGAGTTTTCTTGAGGGCAATATGAGGACTGCAGCCCGCGAGACAGCACCTCAGATATAGCTTCGAGAAATTGCTCCAGAGATGGAGGGAAGGACAGTATGATGTGATTTTGGCAAAGGGAGAGTATATACAGTCAAGCACATATTTTTTTGTAGAAAGTTTCTGCTGATCTCGCGAAGCTTCTGCTAGTCACAGGACACAATGGTCCCCGTGAAGGATTTCAGTGCTTTTCTAGATCTGAGGAGATACAAGAACTGGGCTCAGAAACTCAGCTCCTGAGAACATCTAACCATCTGAGGACCTGTCCCGACAGTTTTCCTGGGGCACAGACTGCTGCCTTCCACCATTTCTGGTCTCCACCCTGAGCTCCTTTCACGGGGGTTGAAGGTCAGCCGCTGCAGTGGTGCCCGATTTAATCTTTGCAGAGGTAGGTGGCAAGCACCCACGGCAAGGGCCAATTTGCGGTTGACAAGTTGATGAACTGGGCGGGGGCTGGCTGTGTGCAGCTGAACCATTTTTGTAATTAACCCATCCCCAGCCAGCCCTGAGCCCAGCTGCACTGAGAGGGGAACGGATCCCGCCCCACTCACTGTGGTCGTGGCTACGTGACTTCCTCTGAGCAGCAGCGTGTCCATGGAAGTGACGGGGTGCTGAGACTGCAGAGGGCTTAGATGGCACGGCCTTCCTGAGCTCCTGCCTGCAGTGTAACTGAAGCACCTCCCAGGGAGCATTTCTCCGCCCACCTGGGACCTTGACGAGGACACACTGGGACCCTAGCTGTGCATCCAAGACCAGCTGCGCCCAGAAGGCTTCCACGCCCATGCCGGCCTGTGAGTCAGCAAGGAGTGTCGCAGCTGTCAGACACGGGGACGCCAGGACTCCTTGTCTCCCTGGCAGAAGCCACCTTCAGATGTTCGCATTAGCAACTCTGCGGACAGCGCTTCAGGGCCTCGGGTGACTGCCTTAGTCTTAAAGAGCCTGCCTGCCAATGCAGGAAACGTAAGAGATGTGGGTTCGATCCCTGGGTCAGGAAGATGCCCTGGAGGAGGGCACGGCAACCCACTCCAGGATTCTTGCCTGGAGAATCCCATGGACAGAGAAATCAGTCTATAGGGTCGCAAAGGTGACTTAGTTCACACAGATGGTGATTCAGTTGACTGATTTGGGGGTAATGAAGTGAAGTATGGAAGCGAGAACTAAGAGTCTGTCCTAGAACACTTTTCTTAAAAAAATATTTCAAGTCCTGTGGCTTTTTGAAGATTTATTTTGGGCTGTGGTGGGGCTTGTTGGCATGTGGGCTTTTCTCCAGCTGCGGCGACCAAGGGCTACTCTCTAGCTGCGTTTCGAGGGCTTCCAGTGGTTGCATCGCTTCTCTTCCCGTCAGCAGGGTGGCCTGCGTTGCAGAGCATGGCCCTAGAGCACAGGTTCAATACTACTGGCTCATGGGCTTAGTTGCTCCGAGGTACGTGGGATCCTCTGGATCAGGGATCAAATCCACGTCTCCTGTGTCGGCAAGAGGATTCTTTACCACTCAGCCTCCAGGGAAGCCCTAGGACACTTGAAACACACATGGATACCAGCTGTTTTATGGAGGAGAGAACACAACTTTTATATTCTTTGGAGTTGTAGGAAAATCCAATCATTTCCTTTGGAAATGTAATATCCAAGATAAATGTTCGTATCCTTTATACTCAATCTGTTCATTGTCACACACTTCGTTCTCTGAAGGTAATTCACATTTATTCAGAAAGAAAGAGCATTTAGAGTTAGAACTGGTTTATCCTGAAGAGATTCCAAAGAGCTGAAAGAGAGAAGTGGGATCGGAAGGGTGAAGCCTGCTAACTGTGATCATCGTCATGTGGTTGAGTGAGACTTCCAGGCGATCAGATGGGGAAGAGATTGCCCTTAAAATCTCACTGGGTCATCCTCAGAAATAACAGCCCTGTGGATGGCCACCCTGACAACAGCCAAGCGAATCTCTCCAAACAAGTACAAGCCCTTTTTGTTGCTGTTTTTTGTTTAAATCAAGACAGTCATCCTAAAGATGGTAAGGGACAGATTTTGTTTGGAAATTCTACCAGGATATTTAGCTTATGAATAATTTTGAATCACGTTTCGTTTATTGACTATAGTATTTCCACCTAACTATGTAATCTTCATGATTAACATCTTAATGCTACCCAAAGAATAGACATACCATAATGTATCATTTTTTAGTTTATCTTTGGTAATGTAATTTTTCTGGAGAAGGAAATCTCAACCCACTCCAGTATCCTTGCCTGGGAAATTCCGTGAACAGAGGAGCCCAGCCAGCTACAGTCCGAGGGGTTGCAAACAGTTGGACACAACTTAGCAACTGAGCACACAGAATGTAATTTCCTACAAAAAACACACATTTATGGAAAGTTGTTAAATATACATTATTAAGTGAAAAAAACAAGAGCTATAAAAGAATATTCTTTGTATGATAATTAAAATGAGGCATAATGAATATTGTATACATCAAAAAGTATTATACTTAAAAGATATCTGGACAAATTAATGCCAAATTATAAACAGGGGGTAAATTTAAGGAAGTTTCTGTTTTTGTTCATTTTTATATTATTTAAGTTCTTTATGATGGATACGTGGTTTTTCTGTAATTACAAAACAAAAATAAAGGTACTTACCGTAAGTAGAAGAAATCATGCACATCACAAAAGCACAAGGAAGCCATTCTGACACTAAGCACTGCAGCTAAAATGTTTTGAAATCAGCCTCAAAGAGAAGAACATCATTAGCCAGGCTTTGGGTCTGTGAGATAATGAAGAATCCAGCCCTGGCTCACATTTTACAATCCAGCAGGCCTCCTGACAGCTTAACACTGCTGCTAATTATACTTTAATACGGACACAGTATGAATATTTTATGTCCCTCTATTGTTTCTCTGTATATGAGTATCTACAGCCTGAATAAGCAACCACAGACCAGAGGCAGAAAAAAAGCAAGGCTAAATCTGTGTCCCCTTCATGACAGAGACCTCGGGTACGTTAAACAGGATCATCAGGGACCCAGGTCCTCACTGACGCTTTGATCTGACCCATTTTTACATACAAAGGGTGCTTGGGGGATTATTCAGAAATACAGCGTGTGCTGAGAGTAGGGAGCACTAGGCTTCAGCTGAAGACTTGCTCAGTTGCAAGTCTGTGGGGAACATGTCCCTGGACACAGTGACGGGGTTTCCGAGCCCCTCGGGGTATGCCTGTGGAGCCACCAGCACGGAATGTGCCTGATGGGGTCTGCTCATGCCTCCTGCCCTGCATGCCATGCTCCTCCCTGACCCGCCCTGCCAGCCTCTACGTCCCACCTGCACCCCTCAGCCCTCCTTTACGGGGAAGGAAAACTGAGAGGCAAACTGGATTCAGTTTGGTTTCACAATGGGTGGATTGTTCTCAGCTGTACAACCTTCATCCAAGCTTGCCAGTCCATCCACTGTCCCATAGCTTTTGGTGTTTGAGCTTGAATGAAACCAAGAGGTCACCAAAAGCTTCAGGAGAAACTGCTGAATTTCACTGCTGGTTGAGTCAAAAATCTCCAAATTTACCCCAGATCCATCTTCAATCGCTGATTCATCTGATGCTTGATGCTTCCAGCAAGGCTGGGTGGCTGTTGGAAGTTTGAACAGAATCTCAAACCTTGCAAATTTTTACCTGTTTCAAGCCCTGCCCCTCCTGGGGCTTCTGCTTAATAACAAGATGTGAGTGCTGGTGTTGCACATGGGCCACCGGCACATTTTGACGGCATCTCCAAGACCAGTGTCGCGCTCAGAGAGCCCACTGCGGGTGCGTGCCAGAAGGTCAGCCTGGAGTGGATGCTCTGCAGTTGCTTTTGTTTTGTTTTGTTTTGTTTCAACTTTCGGTCTCCCACAAGGCTGTAGTCATCTCATGAACTGTTGCTTTAAAAAGAAACCTCTTTTAAGGCTGATTCAAAAAATCGATCTTCTGTTTTTGGCTATCACATTTGAAGTCAATATAAACTGGAACTTTCCTATAACTTTCTCCCCTAGAACACAGACCAACCCAAAAAGGTGTTGTATCAAAGAGTGCCAGCAAAAGCTGGTCACTGTCCACCTCCTCTACCGTGGGCCGAGCCCCCTGGGCCTCCTGGAGTCTCTATCAGCTTCGTCATTGTGCCCCTGAGCTGGTCTTACCCAGGTGAGGTGGAGCCAGGTGTCCACAGCCCCCCACAGGGTGTGTTCATAACCCCGCAGGAGCTCGGAACCCTGCTGGAATCGCCTGAGGCTCTCAGTGAAGCGCCGACCAGACCCAGACCCACTACGTTCAGCGCTCTGCAGGTGGCGGTGCTGGCCAGCCTGGCAAGGGCCTCTGATCTGGGGCCCTGAGTCCGCGGCGACCTCCCCGTCCCACCCAACAGTGCCGGGTTTGTCTGCGCCCTGAGCCCCCCAGGGGGTGAGGAAGTGGGCGAGTCTGCCAGGAAAGCAGGGGATGGACCTCGGCTTCACAGACTTGGCAACCTCATCAAAGAGACAATACTTGGAAGAGCTAGTTCGAGAAAACACCGCACAAAACACCAGACCGCAGAGTTCGGGGGGCTGGAGAGGAGCAGACCTGCAGGCTGTGTCACCTGGAGCTCCAGACTCAGGCTCTCTNTGCCAGGAAAGCAGGGGATGGACCTCGGCTTCACAGACTTGGCAACCTCATCAAAGAGACAATACTTGGAAGAGCTAGTTCGAGAAAACACCGCACAAAACACCAAACCGCAGAGTTCGGGGGGTTGGAGATGAGCAGACCTGCAGGCTGTGTCACCTGGAGCTCCAGACTCAGGCTCTCTGACCCTCTCCAAGCGGGATGGACATAGAGGCCATTGTCTGCCTCACTCCGCTCTTTAGCCCCCCAGAAAAGGCCTTTTTCTTTTTGAATTGTCCATAAACTGCCTTCTTCCTTCACTTTCTTTTGCGGAAGCAACGATAACCTCAATTCCTTCTCTGACACCCTGAAGCGGGTTTTTCTCTGCGGACGCCTCTGTGCTGAGCTAGGGCCGTCTGTAAGGCAGCAGGTGGATGGTGAGGAGCTGTGGCCGTGAACTGTAAAGAAGCCTGTGAAGCACCCTGGCTTCTGAGCTTGCAGCCCGCTCCACACATAGTCTCAGGGGACGGGCACCCGCCTGATGAGGCGCAGCGTCCAGGGAGAGGGTGGGGTCGGGGGAGTACCGCGCTGGCTGGAGACCGGAGGAAGGCTCATGAGGGCAGCAAGCACAGAGACCTGAGGCGGGAGGTGCCTCCTGCCCTGGGAGGGCCTGCAGGCACTGGGCTGGAGTGAGGACAGAAAGGAGACGTGAGCGACAGTAGGCGTGCCAGAGGCCTGGTCCTCTAACCCAAATTCTGACTGGGCTCTCCCACTTAGGAGCTGGGTGATTTGGGCAAGTCACTTAACCTCAGCTTCCCGTTTGCACAGTGAGTAGAGCAGCAACCCTCCTGGTTAGCTTACTGTCCCAGTTTGGACTGGTACAACAAAGCTGGCACGGACTGGATGACTTAAACAGCCAGCATTTATTTCTCACCACTCTGGAAGCTGGAAGGCAAAGGTTAGGAAGCCTGCAGACCTGGCGGCTGGTGAAGGCCAGCGTCCTGGCTAGTGGACAGCTGCCTTCCAGTTGTATCCTCACGTGGCCCCTCCCTCTCCCCACAAGGGCACTAATCCCATCATGGGGGCTTCACCCTCCTGGCCTCACCTAACTCTTATCACTTCTCAAGTCCTCACTTCCCAAACCCCCACAATGGGGGCTTATTAGGGTTCCAGAGCAGGCATGTGGGGAAAGACACAGACCTTCAGTTCATAGCTGCTATTTCGGGGGATTAAATGAGATGATCCCTGCACATCATTTCGAAAGTGCCGGGAGCATCCTAAGGAGCACGTGAATGTTGGATACCAAGCTCAGACCCTGGGGGCCAGAGGATGACGGCCAGTGTGTGCCCCGAGCAGGGCCTAGTGTGACGATTCTGCTCCATCACCCATCTGCAGAACAGAGTGGCACCAAGGGTAAAGCCAGGGAGCCCTGACCCACACTGGAGCCTGGGAACGCCCTCCGGTCATGAAGAAAAGAGATGAGGCAAGAATGAAGGGACAGGCCCCTGACTGGTGTGCTACCTGAGGGGGGGCGGGACACGTGAGTGACCACACAGTCCTTTCCAGCTGGTTCCAGGCAGAGGAAGCGGGGTACCCTGGGCCCCCAGTAAAGGGTTCAGTGCCTGTTGGTCAGGGGAAACCAGGTGTGGTTTGGGAAGCCGGGAAGATGAAGCTGCAGCAGGGGTGGATGCTCCAGGGAGAGAACATAAAAAGAGGAGGCAGTGGGCTACGGCCGGGGAGCCAGGAAGGAGGCCGTCACGCTGCAGAGGAGACTGGTTCTGCCGATGGCCGATGGGCAACCGAAAGGGAAGCCGGGTTCCATACAGAGCTCGCAGCCTGCCAGCTTCTGTAACCCGCTGTGAATACAGGCTGGCTTGCACTTGGAAGGAGCCCAGAATCCCACGCTCTGAAAGGGGTGCAAGATACAGGGGTTAAGACAATGAATCAGCGAGGACGTGGGGGTACCCTCTGATGCTGGCTGCTCTTGCAGGTGTCTTTGAATTTTCTTTCTTGTCTTTGAGATTTTTAACGCCTTCAGTTTGGATGATTTAGTCAATTTGCAAATCTACAGGAGGGACCGTGACTTTGTAGTTCTATTAGCAACTCTGAGCCACAAGCAGGTTAACATGTGTCAGTTACAGCCAAAATGGTGCCTCGGAAGGACACGTAAAACTCCTGGAAATGAAGAATACAAAGAGCTAGGCTCTGCATGGAGAAACAAGTTGCTGCCCAAGAACCTGAACTATGCTGGCCTTCTGCACAGAAGCTGCTAGTTCTGTCAGGAGACACACTGCTTCCTCGTATCTTCTTTTTTCACTTCAGAAACCACAGGAGGTACATGCAAAAATCTTTAAATCTTTTGGCTAATTTTTCAGTAACTATGAAATTGACAGATGTATAGATGGAGGGATAGAAGGATGAAGGGAAAGATGGCTGGATGATGGGTGGAGAGATGGGTGAATGGAAGGATGGATGGATGGAGGAATGGATGGGTGAGGAAACACCTGGGTGGAGATATGCTCTTGGCAATAAACCTTCCACAAAAAATATTTTGTTCAGCTTGAAGCAGTTATAACGCATAATAACTTCAGTTTCCCATCTGTGAAATGGCCACGTTTTTAGCCACCACCTTTATCTCTATGTGGGCTTCCCTGGTGGCTCAGATGGTAAAGAATCTGCCTGCAATTTGGGAGACCAGTGTTCAATTCCTGGGTCGGGGCAATCCTGTGGAGAAGGGAATGGCTACCCAAGTCAGTATTCTTGCCTAGAGAATCCCACAGACAAAGGACCTCGGTAGGCTACAGTTCATGGAGTTGCAAAGAGTTGGACATGACTGGGCAACTAACACATACTTGTGTGGTAAAACCCAGAAAAAAATAAAGTCCTAGAGAACTTACTCAAGCAGAAGGTTAATGTAAATAACCTCATTTTTGGCCTTCCCCCGTGGCTCGGTTGGGAAAGAATCCGCCTGCAATGTGGGAGACCTGGGTTCGATCCCTGGGTTGGGAAGATCCGCTGGAGAAGGAAATGGCTATCCACTCCAGTGTTCTGGCCTGGAGAATTCCGTGGGCTGTATTACAGTCCATGGGGTCTCAAAGAGTGGACACGACTGAGCGACTTTCACTTTATCTTTGCATTATAGAATTTGGTTTTGATAAATTTGGGCACATTCAGATGTTACACTACAAAATGCCTTCACAAGGCTCTTCCACACTCCTTTCATCCACCACTTTGTCCCCTGATTTTTCTGCTTCCCAGTTGAACTCTCAGAGAACCAGGTTTATGTACAGTCAGGCAGATCCAAGCCTTCTGCTCCCATTTAACCTCAGTGGGATCTGGTCTTCTGGTTCATAAAAGTGGGGCTTTGGTACAAAAACCTCTAAGGTGGTTTCTGCTTCACACCGCTCTGAGTCCCCTTTGTCTCTGATTGATGTTACAGTTTCTGAGCCTTCTCTCCCCTTGACAGTGACCCTCAGCCGCGGCCATGCCCCCCTTCTTCTCCGACGCACCCTGACTGCTCACCAGTCGTTAATAAACAACTGTGTGTGAGCGGTCCTCAGAGGGTCCCCCACTCACGCCGTTCACACGACGAGGCTCAGGACAGGAGAGCCCCCTGGCTTCTCCCAGAGCAGGGCGGGGTGGTGGGCAGACAGCGGCTGGGGCTGCCTCCAGTCCAAGGAGGCGCACGTTTCCTGCTCCTTTTTACCTTCAGAAGTGCTTGTCCCCACGAGAGACCACAGGGCGCTGTCTCCTGGGCAGAAGGAGCTTCCTGATGTGGAGAAAGGAAGCCCCCAAGTCAGCCTCACTTTGTGCCCCCGGACCCCCGGGATATGCACCTGAGTTCTGAGACCTGGAGGTGGAGCCCTCAGATTTGCTGAAGCAGAGGCCCACACGCAGCAAAGCTGACCCTCCGGCTGATTTCAACTCATTTATTTACCTGGCGTTCGTTTCCAGGCATCATGTTCTCAATCAGCCATTATGGGAGATGGGGTGGGGGGCCGTTCCCTTCTCCAGGGGGCTCTTCCCAACCCAGGGATCGAACCCAGCTCTCCCGCACTGCAGGCGGATTCTTTACCAGCTGAGCCTCCAGGGAAGCCCTCATGAGAGACAGGAAATAGCACGTATATGTGTTCAAACATTAGGAAACAGGTATTCAGTAGAACCAGCCAGTCTGACATCCCTTATCTACATATGCATGTCTTATGTGTTAAAAGTCCAAAGAAAAGGAATGATTTTCCTTCTGACATATTACACGATTTTGTACAGGATATTATCTGTATGCTTAGAGCTTAGGCACTCAGTCATGTCTGACTCTTTGTGACCCCATGGACTGTAGCCCACCAGGCTCCTCTGTCCATGGGAATTCTCCAGGCAAGAATACTGGAACGGGTTGCCAGGCCCTCCTCCAGGGGAATCTTCCCCACCCAGGGATCAAGCCCACGTCTCCTGCTTCTCCGACACTGCAGGCGGATTTCTTGCCTTCTGAGCCACCAACGCAGCTTCAAAGTCAATACACAAGTCAAA
The DNA here is from genome assembly GCA_006410675.1 of Oreotragus oreotragus. NCBI lineage: Eukaryota > Metazoa > Chordata > Mammalia > Artiodactyla > Bovidae > Oreotragus > Oreotragus oreotragus. The sequence continues at coordinate 8,883 of SJYX01010525.1, read as the reverse complement.
CTGGGCAGCTAATGAAAGTGGAATACAACTTAATTAGTTCACAAGACATTTGTGGACTATTTAATTATCAGCTCCTCTTTAATTGACCTTCACTATCGGCCTCAGAAAAATTCTGACAATGCTACCTGCCACCCCCAAAAGCAATCATTGTACAGTGAAAAGCAGTAGTCTTTGGGCCTGGGATTTGGTTTCCTATAAAGTAAAATGCTTTCCTTTCCAGTCTGGTCGGAGCTAAGATAACCTCAGAGACAGTGGAGGGAAGGGGCGGGGCAGGTGGGAGAGACGGGGACCCAGAAGATCCTGTGACGTGCCGAGCCCTTGCCGTGGTTTCGCCTGAGTTTCATTTTACAAGATCGGGGTACGGGCGTCAGCTGGTAACTAGCTGGCAGCCCTCATGGAGGGGACACCCAAGCCAGGTAAACACACTCACACACAATGCTCGTGAATGGGCCGTCGGCCACACCGGCTTCCTGCGGGGGAGACTTCCTGGCCTGTGCCACCCTGTCCCAGGCGTCTGTGGGTGTGTCGGG
>SJYX01010524.1:146731-158966 GCA_006410675.1 Oreotragus oreotragus | reverse complement strand
AGAGTTCTTTACTACTAGCTCCACCTGGAAAGCCACATCAACTATCTTTAATTAGTATCTGCATAGAAGGTTTTTTCCCCCCTTCTTTTTACAGCCACCTTTAGGTATTCTTCAGGTTTCCTGATCGCTCAGTTAGTAACGAATCCACATGCAATGCAGGAAACCCTGGTTCGATTCCTGGGTCGGTCAGGAAAATCCTCTGGAGAAGTGATATGCTACCCACTTCAGTATTCTTGGGCTTCCCTTGTGGCTCAGCTAGTAAAGAATCTGCCTGCAATGTGGGAGACCTGGGTTCAATCCCTGGGTTGGGAAGATTTCCTGGAGAAGAGAAAGGCTACCCACTCCAGTATTCTAGCCTGCAGAATTCCACGGACTGTACACAGTCCATGGTGTCGCAAAGAGTCAGACACAACTGAAAGATTTTCAGTTAAGTATTCTTATGCTTTAGATGGATTTTTTTATAAACAGCAAATAAGTGTGTTTTGTGGGTTCTCACCTCCGGGTTTGATAATCTGCCTTTTAATAGAAACATTCAGTCAATTATACTTAATGTAATTACTGATATATCTGGGTTTACATTAAACCTCGTATTTTGTGCTTTGTCTTGCCTTTCTTATGTTTGTCTCTCTTATTGCCTTATTTTTATCATTCCAACTTTTTCCCTTCTACTAAGCTGAATAAGTTGTCTAATCTTTTAATGCTTAGTCTAGAATAGTGTATCCAATAGATCTTTCTGCAATGATGGAAATTTTCTTAGTTGCGCTGTCTAAAATCATAGCCACCAGTAAGATGTGGCAACTGAGAACAGGAAATTGGCTACAGTGAATGAGGAAACGATTTTCTATTTTATTCAACTTTAATCAACTTAATCTGTCACACAAAGTAAGTGGCCACAATACTCAACAGCACAGCTCTACTCTTGGAATTTCCCACATTCTGGGTTTAGCTAACTCCATCCTCGTAGTGTTGTATAACATACTCTCATATGTCCTGTAAATTGGCTACTGGATGTAGACATTTAAATATATTCAAATTCAGCAATTTTTAGTATAAATATTTCATTGGTTGGGCTGTATACTTCCTACTGTATCTTATCAATAGACTTATGTGTGTTTTCCTTTTAGTGATGCTCAAGTTGATCATGTATGAGTGGGAGGAATGAAATGAAGTACACTTACTCCTATCTTTGTAAGTTAATGCTGGAAAGACACTTCAATTAATAAATAAAGGTTATATAAAAGAGTGGGAGGGTAACTGAGGTGACGGATACAGGGGTAGGAGTATAATTATTCTAGATATATATTTTTATGTTGCTTTGGCACCTAATAAAAATAATTTTAATAAAATGGAGATTTTAGTAAAATGCAGATCAAAATATTTACATATGATGTATAAAAAACAGCATTTAAAATATGTAGCTCCCTCCACGATTTTCACATACACTAAAGCTTAACTGTACATATGATGTATAAAAAACAGCATTTAAAATATGTAGCTCCCTCCACGATTTTCACATACACTAAAGCTTAACTGTATCTACTGTAAGATTGCAATGAATACAATATAAAAAAGATTGAGAATCACTGGCTTTAGCAACCTAACTCAGATTTTTCTGCATCATGCATCAATAAAACTTACACACCTGGACCAAATTAGTTTAATCTTTTATAGGAATATCCTCATCAGGAGTCACTTTATAATTACATCTTTAATCTTTAATTACTAAGAAAGCTCTTTTTATTACAAGAATCATTTTCTTTAACAGTTGTACACTACTTAATTTTTAATGTACAAACTATCAATTATAGAATTTTTTGTCAGGAAGTTTCTCCCTGAAGAAAAGAATTACATAACCTAATTTTTTGACCTGAGAAATCATTATCAAACAAAACTGGTAAGATCAAAGCTGTTCTAAATGAACAGTTTGAAGACTCAGTACCCTAGGATTTCCTTCTTTTCTCCTATAGCTTCTGTGCTGTGCTTAGTCGCTCAGACCTTCCAGATGTACAAGCTGAATTTAGAAAAGGCAGAGGAACCAGAGATCAAGTTGACAACATCCCTTGCATCACAGAAAAAGCAAGGGGATTCCAAAAAAATCTACTTCTGCATCACTGACTAAGCTAAAGCCTTTGACTGTGTGGATCACAACAAACTGTGGAAAATTCTTCAAAAGATGGGAATACCAGACGACCTTACCTTTCTCCTGAGAAACCTGTAGTCAGGTCAAGAAGCAACAGTTAGAACTGGACACAGAACAAGGGATGGGTTCAAAATTGGGAAAGGGTATGTCAAAGCAGTATACTGTCACCCTGCTTATTTAACTTACATGCAGAAACACTGACTAAGCTAAAGCCTTTGACTGTGTGGATCACAACAAACTGTGGAAAATTCTTCAAAAGATGGGAATACCAGACGACCTAACCTTTCTCCTGAGAAACCTGAAGTCAGGTCAAGAAGCAACAGTTAGAACTGGACACAGAACAATGGATGGGTTCAAAACTGGGAAAGGGTATGTCAAAGCAGTATACTGTCACCCTGCTTATTTAACTTATATGCAGAATATGTCATGCGAAATGCTGGGCTGGATGAATCACAAGCTGGAATCAAGACTGCCATGAGAAATACTGACAACCTCAGATGATAACACTTTAATGGCAGAAAGTGAAGAGGAACTAAAGAGCCTCCTGATGAAAGCAAGGAGACAGAAAAAGCTGGTTTAAAATCTGACATTAAAAAAATGAAGATTATGGCATCCAGTCCCATCACTCATGGCAAACAGATGGGGAATATGTGGAAACAATGTCAGATTTCATTTTCTTGGGTTCCAGAATCATTGCAGATCATGACTGTAGCCATGAAACTACGACTCTTACTCCTTGCAAGGAACATTAAAAAAATGAAGATTATGGCATCCAGTCACATCACTCATGGCAAATAGATGGGGAATATGTGAAAACAATGTCAGATTTCATTTTCTTGGGTTCCAGAATCATTGCAGATCATGACTGTAGCCATGAAACTACAACTCTTACTCCTTGCAAGGAAAGCTATGACAAACCTAGACAGTGTATTAAAAAGCAGAGACATCACTTTGCCAACAAAGGTTCGTATAGTCTAAGCTATGGTTTTTCCAGTGGTCATGTATGGATATGACAGCTGGACCATAAAGACTGAGGGCCAAACAATGGATGCTTTTGAACTGTGGTGTTGGAGAAGACTCTTGAGAGAGTCCCTCAGACAGCGAGGAGACCCAACCAGTCAATCCTAAAGGAAATCAGTCTTGAATATTCATTGGAAGGTCTGATGCTGAAGCTCCAACACTTTGGCCACCTGATGTGAAGAGCTGACTCATTGGAAAAGACCCTGATGCTGGGAAGACTGAGGGCAAGAGAAGAAGGGGGAGACAGAGGATGAGATGGTTGGCTGGCTACACTGACTTAATGGACATGAGTTTGAGCAAACTAAGGGAGACAGTGAAGGACAGGGAAGCCTGGCGTGCTGCAGTTCACGGGGTTGCCAAGAGTTAGACATGACTTGGAACTGAACACATCAACAATAAAGGGAATAGGTAAAACACTCTAAAGCATGATCTACATATATCCACACACACACACACATACACACACACACACACACACACAAAGAGTCTGATCAATGTAGTTTTAAAGGTAAAGACAGACCAAAATAATAATATGGTGTTATTCACAACATTGGAAAAGTTTGCCAATTTTAACTGTTTCAGAGTTTCAATACCCTGTCTTTCTGTACTGACTTGATGCTAAGATTCAATGTAAGGTACATACATACAGCCATTTTGCACTAAATAGCAATGCATATAACTTTATCCATAAATTAACATAAACATACAGTCCCTTTTCAATATTCCTCTGTGTCTAAAGATGTTTTCTGAATCTTAAATTCACTAATTTTGACAGATGAATCAGATTGTTCAGCTCCTTAGATTCTGGGAAAGACTGAGGGCAGGAGGAGAACGGGACGACAAAGGATGAGATGGCTGGATGGCATCACTGACTCAATGGACATGAGTTTGAGCAAACTCTGGGAGATAGTGAAGGACAGGGAAGCCTGGCATGCTGCAGTCCATGGGGTCGCAAAGAGCCGTACATGACTGAGGCACTGAACAACAAGTGACAGTCATTTTCACACCTCTCCTAGCCTTGAAAAATCCTAAACTCTATTCTACAAATGCTGACTGTTTCTACTTCATGCTCTACTGTTCCTACCTTCTCGGGCAAGAGACAGGAAATCGTCTAAATTTACAATGCACTTTTTAAATATAGCAATATAGCAAATATTAGAAGACAGCTGAAATGAAGATGTTAAATTAAATTTAAAATTCAAATACCTGCCATGTGAAAGTCACTCAGTCATGTCCGATTATTTGCGACTCAATGGACTATACAGTCCATGGAATTCTCTAGGCCAAAATACTGGAGTGGGTAGCTGTTCCCTTCTCCAGGGGATCTTCCCAACCCAGGGATCAAACCCAGGTCCTCCACATTGCAGGCAGATTCTTTACCAGCCGAGCCACAAGGGAAACTCAAGAATCCTGGAGTGGGTAGCCTATCCCTTCTCCAGCGGACACTCTCAACCCAGGAATTGAACCAGGGTCTCCTGCATTGCAAGCAGATTCTTTTACCAACTAAGCGATACCAATATAAATAATTCCATATAAATAATAAAGGGATTAAGATCTGAAACACAAAAATAAACAGGCAGCAAAGGGCTGACCCTCTAATGCTAAATTAAGAAGATGGGAGGAACTAAAATAACTAAAGTCACTAAGTGACTAAAAAAAAAGAACCTCCCAAAAGGATTTGAAGCACGAGACTGCAAAAATCAAGAAAGCAAAGGTTCAGGGAGGCTATTTATCATAGCGCTGGAAGGGCAATTTTTCTTTTTAAGCTTTAAAAGAGTGAAGTACTATGTTCATTGAAAGAAGTAACTTTTTTACTTCTTTTAATCAATCTGAACTACAGGATATCTTCACCAAGAATTACATGTAGATGATCAAAACATCCAGGTACATGAAGAAATATACTAAATTATTTTAAGTTCCAATACTGTAGCCTTTAGATATTTTATTCTATTTCAATTTATTTGATCACAAAAATCCAAATCTTATGACTTTATTTTTTATTATCCAGAAGAAATGCTGCACAGAAATTACATTATTTACATACAATTGTGGTCTCTGTAATAAGGTAACACAATAGATGTTATTATGAAATGTTTCACTAACTTGTAAATAAAGCTATTGGGACAGATCTAAAATTTATTTCTGCTTAACACTTGAAACAGTACAGGTTTTAAAAAGAAACTATATCAACATCACAATTCTAGAACTACAGAATAGGAAAAACTCTGAACTCTAGACCAATTTCATTCACTAAATGGAATAAATGAGAAAACTGAGGCCCAAACTATAAATCAAGTGCTTAAACATTTTAGGAAATCTTTCTTTGTCATCAGTTATATATTATTATGTATACTTATACATCTAAATACTATTTATTCAAATGAATTTCAAAATATGTTCTACTAAGATCTGTTTTGTTTGGCTGACTTGAACAAATACAGATGAAATACTACACGTGAAATCCATAATCCAAACTTCTATTAATTCCGAAGAAGCCTACTAGCCAATAAACCCCGAAAGGCAGAAATAACTGTACTCAGACTTTTTATTCAAAGATGTAAGCACTTGTCTGCTGCTGCTGCTGCTAAGTCGCTTCAGTAGTGTCCAACTCTATGCGACCCCATAGACGGCAGCCCACCAGGCTCCTCCGTCCCTGGGATTCTCCAGGCAAGAATACTGGAGTGGGTAAGCACTTGTCTACTCTCCTCAAATTCTACGACTCACAGCTTCAACTGGCTGCATCCAGGAAACAGCTTTAGACCATACTGCAACCTTAGAATTTCAGCACCAAGTCCAACCAAACAGTAAATGAATAATAAACTGCTTTCTCTTAATTAACCAAATATCCTATAATCAAATCAATAGGTCCTATAGAATAAGAGAAAAAAACATTTTGAGTTTACTACTAATTTCATAAAATAGCTAAAATACAAAATGACTACAAATTCTACATGAAAAGATTCTATCCAATTAGATAATTTCAGAGAATATGCCAACATCTTAAGCATTTCAATATTTAGTAAGCTTTAATATTAAAGGATAAAGTATACAATCCATACCAATTTGTCAGATTAATAATTTTACATCAAACAAAACATATTTATTAAAAATTAACATTGAAAAAAATGTTTCTGGAGTATTAGGCAGAAATTAATTACTGTCAAATCTTGAAACATGAAATCAGCAGTATTTGGTACCACCAAATTGCCACCATTAAAAAACCTGGCTAACAATGACAATAGCCTAAAAAGTAAAGGTTGCTATTTCTTTTTAATTTCTAAAATATTACTATTACCTGTTGCTGGGGTTTCTCTTTAATAATGGCACACTTCCTGACATAAAATTTTAGGTATTTATTTTAAATTACTAAGAAAACTAGGTATTTATCTTTTATATACATTAATTTTTTTTTAAGTTCTGGGATATATCCGGACACAACAGAGTAGAACATATCACCCTTCTTGAAAATAACACCTGAAATTATTCAAAGTCATAAAACAAAAATCTAATGCCTCAACCTTAAATAACACGAGTATGAAAAAAAGGATATATTTCAAATGCTTTCAAAACAAAATAAAAGAGGCAAAGAAATATTACCACTCATATCAGTTATGGTGCTTTTGATACCAAAGAAAAGAAACACCAACAAAAATAGAAATAAAGTCATTCTTCGTAATGAAAAGTTTTCTAAGTGAAAAACTCAATAATGATATTTAGGTTTCAGAAAATGTGATCAGTCATATTTTTTTGGTGTCTTTTCAATACTATTAGCCTCTATATTTTAACTTTGTCCTCAAACTGGCTTACCTTAAAATAGGAAAACAGCTGTGGCAATTTCAGACTAACACCTACACAATACTCCTTGGCTTCATTCTGACTGGGCTTATTTAAGGCTTATACCCATCAATGTAACCAGAGGAGTTAATTCCCTGATTGGTTTAGGAATACCATCACCTACTCTTTAGTCAAACCACAGGATAATGAACAGGGGAAGTAACTACTTAGGTACACAGTTTTACACAATAAAAAAGGAGATTTAAAACTAAGAGGAAATAATTGACAATTGAGATCATTGGTAAGAATAAGAAATTTATGATACTCAACTAATTTATTTGCCATTCGGTAGAACATTTACTAAACACTTCTACTGTACTGTAAAGTAGAAAGAAAATATGAGCTTCAAAGATGAAGATATTCTTTGCACATAACTTACAATCACCAAAAAGTAATACATTTAACCTACAAACTTTAGAAAATGGCCTATATACTTTCAATTATGTTGAAAAATCTAGATATCTTTACTTTCAAATGCAGTATCATCCCTATATGAAGCTAAGAGAAAGACTGGAGATCTCTTCAAGAAATTAGAGATACCAAGGGAACATTTCATGCAAAGATGGGCACAATAAAGGAAAGAAATGGTACAGACCTAACAGAAGCAGAAAATACTAAGAAGAGGTGGCAAGAATACACAGAAGAATTAAACAAAAAAGATCTTCATGACCCAGATAACACCAACGGTGTAATCACTCACTTAGAGCCAGACATCCTGGAGTCTGAAGTCAAGTGGGCCTTAGGAAGCATCACTACAAACAAAGCTAGTGGAGGTGATGGAATGCCAACTTAGCTACAAGTCCCAAAAGATGATGATGTTAAAGTGCTGCACTCAATATGCCAGCAAATTTGGAAAACTCAGCAGTGACCACAAGACTGGATACGGTCAGTTTCCATTCCAATCCCCAAAAAAGGCAATGCCAAAGAATGCTCAAACTACCACACAATTGCACTCATCTCATACGCTAGCAAAGTAATGCTCAAAATTCTCCAAAGGAGACTTCAACACTACATGAACTGAGAACTTTCAAATGTTCAAGCTGGATTAAGAAAAGGCAAAGGAACCAGAAATCAAATTGCCAACATTCCTTGGGTCACAGAAAAAGCAAGAGAGTTCCAGAAAAACATCTGCTTTATTGACTATGCCAAAGCCTTTGACAGAGTGGATCACAACAAACTGTGGTAAATTCTTAAAGAGATGGGAATACCAGACCACCTTACGTGCCTCCTGAGAAATGTGTATGCAAATCAAGAAGCAACAGTTAGAACAGGACACGGAACAACAGGCTGGTTCCAAACTGGCAAAGTACATCAGGGCTGTATCTTCTTGTCACCCTGCTTATTTAACTTATATGCAGAGTACATCATGAGAAACGCTGGGCTGGATGAAGCACAAGCTGGAATCAAGACTGCCGGGAGAAATATCAATAACCTCAGGTATGTGAATGACACCACCCTTGTGGCAGAAAGTGAAGAAGAACTAAAGAGCCTTTTGATGAAAGTGAAAGAGGAGAGTGAAAAGCTAGCATAAAACTCAACATTCCAAAAACTAAGACCATGGCATCCAGTCCCATCACTTCATGGCAAACAGATGGGGAAACAGAGGCAACAGATGGAAATAGATGGAAACAGTGACAAGACTTTATTTTCTTGGGCTCCAAAATCACTGCATATCAAGACTGCAGCCATGAAATTAAAAGACGCTTGCTCCTTGGAAGAAAAGTTATGACCAACCTAGACAGCATACTGAAAAGCTGAGACATTACTTTGCCAACAAAGGTCCATCTAGACAAAGCTATGGTTTTTCCAATAGTCATGTATAGATGTGAGAGTTGGACTATAAAGAAAGCTGAGTGCCAAAGAATTGATGCTTTTGAACTGTAGTGTTGGAGAAGACTCTTGAGAGTCCCTTGGACAGCAAGGAGATCCAACCAGTTCATCCTAAAGGAGATCAGTCCTGAATATGCACTGGAAGGACTGATGCTGAAGTTGAAACTCCAATACTTTGACTACTTGAAGCGAAGAACTGAGTCATGAGAAAAGACCCTGATGCTGTGAAAGATCGAAGGCAGGAGGAGAAGGGGACGACAGAGTATGAGAAAGTACATCAGGGCTGTATCTTCTTGTCACCCTGCTTATTTAACTTATATGCAGAGTACATCATGAGAAACGCTGGGCTGGATGAAGCACAAGCTGGAATCAAGACTGCCGGGAGAAATATCAATAACCTCAGATATGTGAATGACACCACCCTTGTGGCAGAAAGTGAAGAAGAACTAAAGAGCCTTTTGATGAAAGTGAAAGAGGAGAGTGAAAAGCTAGCATAAAACTCAACATTCCAAAAACTAAGACATGGCATCCAGTCCCATCACTTCATGGCAAATAGATGGGGAAACAGTGGCAACAGATGGAAATAGATGGAAACAGTGACAAGACTTTATTTTCTTGGGCTCCAAAATCACTGCATATCAAGACTGCAGCCATGAAATTAAAAGACGCTTGCTCCTTGGAAGAAAAGCTATGACCAACCTAGACAGCATACTGAAAAGCTGAGACATTACTTTGCCAACAAAGGTCCATCTAGACAAAGCTATGGTTTTTCCAATAGTCATGTATAGATGTGAGAGTTGGACTATAAAGAAAGCTGAGTGCCAAAGAATTGATGCTTTTGAACTGTAGTGTTGGAGAAGACTCTTGAGAGTCCCTTGGACAGCAAGGAGATCCAACCAGTTCATCCTAAAGGAGATCAGTCCTGAATATGCACTGGAAGGACTGATGCTGAAGTTGAAACTCCAATACTTTGACTACTTGAAGCGAAGAACTGAGTCATGAGAAAAGACCCTGATGCTGTGAAAGATCGAAGGCAGGAGGAGAAGGGGACGACAGAGTATGAGATGGCGTGACTGACTCGATGGACATGAGTTTTAACAAGCTCTGGGAGTTGGTGAAGGACAGGGAAGCCTGGTGTGCTCCATCCCAATGGGCTGCAAAGAGTCGGAAACGACTGAGCGAATGAACTGAATGACAACATTCTGTTTTAAATAAAATATGTGCCAGAATGTTCTATCACAGGTGAAAAGGGTGGAAACAAAAGTTTCTTTAATTTTACACAAAAACATACAATTCACACCATTTGTTGTTTTTTAGTCACTGTTGTGTCCCACTCTTTTACGATCCCATGGACTGCAGCCCACCAGGCTCCTCTTTCCATGGAATTTCCGAGGCAAGAATACTGGATGGGTTGCCATTTCCTTCTCCAGCGTATCTTCTCCACCTATGAATTGAACCCATGTCTCATGCCCTGACAGGCAGATTCTTCACCTCTGGGCCATGTGGGAAGCCCAGTACACAGTTTAGAACAGTTTAAAATCAGTGTTTGAAGGTCACCTACTCCTCACTAAGTGACCATGAGACCATTCCCCTATGTACAAACTTAAATGTTTGGTCTGCAAAACACAATGCTATGATTTTTGGTTCCTTCTGTCTCCTGGAAAAAACCTGATACATTTGGCAGTCATATAAATGTTCAACATGTATAACAAAGCAAGAAACTTTCTAAACAATGGAGCTAAATAAAAACATGCTGAGGGCGCAAAACCTATTTTACTTCATCAGGAGCTTGGGCTCCTGAATAAAAAGAGTTCAGATAAAGTCTTTTGTTGGTTAATATAATTCCAAAATATCCCAGATTTTTCAAAACATTTCTTAAACGTAACCAACAGAATATGTGAAATTATCCAAGGACAGCTGTATAAAACTTCTACAAATTTACTCATTTACTTAAGAGATCAGATAATGGTATCATTAAAACTTGCAGCATAAACATTTTCGCCTCAATGGATTTGTATCAAATCATATGTTCATAATGTAAGAGGTTTTTTTTGCTACCATGGTGTGTTGGGCAGAATGCCACCCCCAAAATATTCATGTCCTAATACATGAAACCTGTAACTATGTTAAACTTCCATGGCAAAAGAGAATAGAAATGGAATCAAGGTTGTTAATTAGCAGATGTGGAGATTATCTTCGATTATCTGGGTAGGCCCAATATGATCACAAGGGTACTTAAAAGTATTTAAAGGGAAACAGCAGAGTCAAGAGGGTGATGTAACTAGAGAAAAGCAGAAAGATAAATTGCTGGCTTTTAAAGAGGAAGAGGACCATGAGCCAAGGAATGTGGGCTGCTTCTACAAACTAGAAAAGGAAAAGAAATCATCTCCCTCAGAGCCTCCAGAAAAGAGCAAGTTCTAATCACACCTTGATTTCCGCCTATAGAAACCCGCAAGTTAGACTTGTCATCTCCAGAACCATTAAAATATAATTCATTTATATTGCTTAAATCGGGCAGGGGTCCCAACCCTGTTAGGAACCAGGAGGCATAGCAGGCTGGCCAGCATGAAGCTTCATCTGCATTTACAGCTGCTCCCCATCACTAGGAATAACGTCTGAGTTCCACCTCCTGTCAGATCAGCAGCAGCATTAGATTCTCATAGGAGCTCGGACCTTAACCCTAATGTCAACACAGAACATCCTGAGATTGCCACAAAATAGAAATAAAGTGCACAATAAATGTAATGTGCTTGAATCATCCCAAAACCACCCCCATCTAAATCCCATGGAAAAATTTCTACAAAACCAGTCTCTGGTGCCAAAAAAAGGCTGAAGACTAGTGGTTTAAATCATCCAGGTTGTGATAACTAGTTAACAGTAGTACACAAAATTAAAGTGAAAGTTGCTCAGCAGTGTCTGACTCTTTGTGACATCGTGGACTATACAGTCCATGGAATTATCCAGGCCAAAATACTGGAGTGGGAAGCCATTCCCTTCTCCAGGGGATCTTCCCAACCCAGGGAAAGAGTCCAAGTCTCTCACACTGCAGGTGGATTCTTTACCATTTGAGCCACAGAGGAAGCTCGACAGGAAGCTAATGCACATAGAAATTCTTCATACTAAGACCAAAAATAAGAGAAACTGACTAACTGTTGAGACATAGTATCCCCTAAACTTCCCTGGTGGTCCAGTGGCTAAAACTCTGTGCTCCCAAGGCAGGAAGCCTGGTTTTGACCCCTGGTCAGGGAACCAGATCCTGCAGGCTGAAACTAAAGAACCTATATGCCCTCAGTTCAGTACATTCGCTTGTGTCCAGCTCTGTGCGACCCCATGAATCGCAGCACGCCAGGCCTCCCTGTCCACCACCATCTCCCGGGGTTCACCCAAACTCATGTCCATCGAGTCAGTGAT
>SJYX01010524.1:78600-140675 GCA_006410675.1 Oreotragus oreotragus | reverse complement strand
TTTTTTTTTTTTTTTGGCCCTAGCAAAGATCAAAGATCCTGAGCGACATAACTAAGACCCAGCGCAGCCAAATGAATAAATATTGGGCTTCTCTTATGGATTAGTTGGTAAAAAACCTGCCTGAAATGCAGGAGACCTGGTTTCAATTCCTGGGTTGAGAAGATCTCCTGAAGGAAATGGCAATCCACTCCAATATGCTTGCCTGGTTAATCCCACAGACAAAGGAGCCTGGTGGTCTACAGTCCACAGAAGAGTTGGGCACAACTTAGTGACTAAATCATAAAGTAAAGTAAAGAAAGTCGCTCAGTCGTGTCCGACTCTTTGGGACCCCGTGGCCTACCAGGCTCCTCCGTCCACAGGATTCTCCAGGCAAGAATACTGGAGTGGGTTACCATGTCCTTCTCCAGGGGATCTTCCCGACCCAGGGATCGAACCCAGGTCTCCCGAATTGGAGGCAGACGCTTTAACCTCTGAGCCACCAGGGAACCATCCCCTAAACTAATGATCCTCCCAAATCATGTGTCATTAAACACATGCACAGCTGAGATTACTAACGACCTTGTTAAGTTTTAAATCATATAGACATGCAATAACAAAAAACCAAAACGGCCTATTTAATAGTATTTTTCATATAACTGATCAAGCTCCTTTGGCCTTGATTCATTCTGCAGCCACAAAAATAAACCAAACGAATTACATTTTGGTGATGCTAAACTGTCTCAAGTTTCATTTAACTTAGGTAACATGAATGGAAAGAGATATTAATATAATAAAGTTTGAAAATAACTCTAAATCTGTAGGTTCCAGGCTAAAAACTCAGATTACACTGTAAAATTTTTTAAGACAGTTAAAGGAAAACTGTCGAAGGTTCACACAGTTACAGTATAGTTCAAAACACATTTCTGAGGGAAAATTTGCACAAATGAAAGACACAATTATTAAGCGCACAATTCAATGAGTTTTAATATATGTATGCACACACGTAATCAACAATTAATATGCAAACATTTCCATCATCTGAGAAAACTCCTTCCTGCTCTTTCCAGCCCATTTCCTTCACCCACATATACTTTTCATTTTTAAATACCTAATGTATTAACCTTGCCTTTTCAAACACAGTATTTGAAAACTCCCCTCTCTTTATATCATTTAAATTCTCATATAAGTTTTTAATATATTTAACTTTAATAAACTGGCTGTCACCAGTGATACTCATAATTTAAAACTATATCCTCCCAATTCTCATCTACTAAAAATTTATGGAAAACAAAATATCATTCCATGTTTGTTTTGAAACCATTTAAAAAGGCTAACCCATAATCTATCTTCCCGATAAAATCAAGACAATTACATATCACAGTAAAAGGAAGAAAAATCAAATCAACACACGATTTTTACGCAAATACACTGAGCTGCCAGTCTGCAGCACCGTTAAGAAATGTTAGGGTTGTTTTTTTTAAAAAGGCTGATTCTGTTTTTTTTCAATGAGAATAACCAACCAGAATCTCCAAAATTACCTCTATTCTGCAAACCTGCTTTGCAATATCAAGCCGATATTAACACAGGCAGCAAGAAACGATATCACTGACTACATTCATGAAACTGGGCTTAAGGAAAACACTCAAAACCTCCAACAAAAATATTAGCTATGTACTCGTATAGATACTAAAGAAATTTCGGAATTGTAAACCTGCACATAAACAAAAAGATAAAAGTTCCCCAATTTTAAATATTCAGTGAAAAATACCCCAGGGTATTACCAATAGACTTCACGGATTACGTATTCATAAATCAATCTTGCAAAACTTAATGTCCTGCCTCTACTTGGCTCCTTAACTCCAACCCGTCCCCTAGTGAAAATGTTACTGGAACACTAACAGCGTATCCCGTCTCAGAATCTTGCACATTCCTACACTACTGAAAGAAACTATTGGCAGTGTCACATGTAAAGAAAAGCAAGCAAAGAAAAAGCCACTTTAAGGTTTCGCGGGGTATTAAACGTTTTAATTGACAATATCTCGTTTCACTTAAAGTCATATAAAACCCAGGAACGGATGACTTCAAAGAACTATTCCCTTCTAACAACAACAACAAATACTATGGAAAAACAACAATCCAAAGGAAAGAAGGGCGGGCGGGAGGGAGACATTCATTTCCACGACCCTCCAAACCGAAATTTTCCACTTTCTCCGTTTCCGGTTAGAAAACCAAGCATCTACTGTATAAACACCTGCCACTGCCAAGGCCTTTGCCTCGAAAATACGTACGAATCTCAAGACAGGCTGGAAAACCAAAGACATCTTTTCTTTCCTCCCTCCCTTTCAGCGACCTTAAGGGTAAGTTTTAAATCTCCAAACCCTCTGCACTATTAAGAGTTTTGCAAACAGACGCTGGTGAAGCTGGCCCCTCACCGCCACGAGCGGCCCGCCCCCACCCCCACCTGCACGCGCCGCGCCGGGCTCGCAGCCCCGCCTTTCCGTAAGGTCTCCGCGGCCGCCGGGGCACCGCGGGGGAAGCCGCGGCCGAACCCCACCCGGACAGTGGCCGAACGGCCCTGGCGGGCGCCGGGGAGTCCCACCGGATCACCGCCTCCACAGAAGCCACTCGTAGCGAGGTGGCGACGCCGGCAGGGTATGTGGGCAAACCCGCCCAAGAGCGCAGGAGAGGGGCGTGACCGCCAGCTGGCCCGCTGAACCAGGTGCCAGAAGTAACCCCTCACAGTGCGGCGGCGGGCCCGCGAGTGGGGGTGCGCCCGCGGGCTGGAGCCTGAGGGGTGGTCGCGCTCTTACCGCCAGGTCGGGATTGCGGCTGTCCCTGTGTGACACCGCTCGGATAACTCCCGCTCGCCAGCCCCGCCAGCAGCGTCCGCTCTCCCCGCGCTCCAGCCGCGCCTCTTCGCCGAGCGCCAGGCACAGGAACCGCTTCCCCACCAGCTCCGGCCGCGTCTCCACCGCCATAGCCGTCACTGCCAAAGCAGCCGCCGCCTCTTCGGCTGCCAGGGAATCAACGAAACCCCGCTCCTACCGGCTGTCCATGCAGAAGACAGCGGACCCGGGAAAGGCGGCGGCCCCGCGGGCGAGCGCAGACTCGGGGGCGCACCGGACGCTCTGCCCAGAAGGGCACAGCGACCTCAGTCACTCAGTCCTCAACACTGTCCTGGACTCTCCGACCTGCAGCCTCCAGCTACAGTTCCACAAATGAAAGAAAGAAATTTACAAATTTCCACACGCTGTCTGAGACCCCGACGCAGCTCCGGCCGCTGCCGCCACCGCGCCAGTACTACTCCGCCTCCCCATCCACTGGCGCGGTTGCGAGCGCGCCGCGCGTCTCCTTCCGCCAGCGCGGGCTGGGGGGGGGAGCCGCGGGAGAGGGTCGGCGGAACCACCGCAGACGGAAAGTAGTGCCCGACGCGGCGGCTGCGGGACCAGACTGGATTTAGGAAAAAAAAAAAGTAGGGGCGGGAGAAGGGAATGTAGTCCTTCAGAAACGTAGTGTTTGGGGTCCACCTCTCTACTCGTCGCTCCCTGAGAAGTGGGGGGTTGGGGTGGGGGGTTGAGTGAGGTGAAAGTGAAGGGTGCTGGTTCCACTCTGGGTCGCGAAACAAACTCCAGATTAACAGCCGCCTCTCCAGAGTGATATTTTTTTCCCGCAGAACAAATGGCGCCCTGCAGTCTGAGTTAGCCCGAATTCTGCCTGAATTAGCAGTCCCGCAGTCCCAGCAGCAACGCAGAGCAACACTTTCAACTGAAAACTAAGCCCACAGAACTCAGTCAGTGCAGAAACACAGTACACGTCTTTAAATGAAAATGAAGGAAACACTGTCATCCTGTCGTATTTCCTGTCTGGGGAGACACTCACTACACGCTCCATGGTGTCCGACTCTGCGACTCTATGGGCTATACAATGGAATTCTCCAGGCCAGAATCCTGGAGTGAGTAGCCTTTCCCTTCTCCAAGGGATCTTCCCAACCCAAGGGTCGAACCCAGGTTTGCCCACATTGCAGGCGGATTCTTTGCCAGCTGAGCCACAAGGGAAGCCCTAACACTCAGTGCGGGTTTGAGCTATTCAGATTCACACCTCGCTATTGCTTTAAGAAAGCCAAACACCCGCTTGAGGGCTTCTGTCAACATTCTCAAAACTCAAGAACAGTTTCTCCAAGCATTTGAGTACTTTTAATACTAGTACATACCCCAAACTCGTTAGTCTGACAATAAAAACGGTTTGGAAAGGCTCGGGATTCATTTGTTAGAAAAATAACGTGGAAAGAAAAGGGTTTTAGCCAATCATAGTTCAGGAAAATAAATTATGTTTACTTCCCGTCCAATCACAACAGGACGTTGTAATCCATCCCAGCACACATCTCCAACTTGGAATAATTACTCCTTTGATCTCACCGTTGAATTCTAAATCAAGCATCCATACTGATGTCAGTGAGAAATCTTCTGACATACTTTTATTAAAGATAATTTTTAAAGTCCCAGCTGTGGGTTTTATTTCCAGGGCCACTAATGATTACATCAGCTCCCAAAATTCTTCTAGCACAATAAAAATCTAAATTTCAGTTTCTTAAAGATTTTTCTAAACCTCCACGAAAAGCTACCTTTTTAAAGGAATTTAGAAATCTGAATATTTTAAATAGACATAAGGCTTTTATCCACTTTCTTACAAAACCTAAGCTGTTTTTGAAATGGAAAATACAGGGCCACTGCTAATAGATTAAAAACCTAAATTACAAGAAAGAGTTCTTTCCAGATTTTAATCATCATGGTCTAACTCTGCTAATCTAAAGGCCAAATGTAGAACTGTAATAAATAAACAAAGGAAAACCATGTCTAGAAATGCATACTGGCAAGTTGAGAGAATAATTTTATTGTGCAATCTTCAACTTCCAAGTTTACTCTTTCAGTATGTACTGTATAATACTTAGCAAATCACCTTACAGGCTAAGATTTCTAAAATCTCAAATTGGATTAAGGAACCAAATAAAATAACCTGGTGAAAATAATCTAACATGTGGAAAGGGGAAAAAATAAGAAGATTGATATTCAGATACCAAATTATCAATGACTTGCTTTGTGATCTTTGGCATGACACAGATGCTTAACTGAAACTGCCTGCTTCTTAATCTCAGTGATATTCTAGGAGCAAGTGAGAAAATACAAAGTCGTTTGAGAAAAGCTGCAAATAACACTATTATCACAAATATCACTCACTTTGAGAAAGAGAGATTGTCAGGTTACCTTACATAAACGTGCCAGCTGACTTTAATTTTGTAGGACCCCTAGGAACCCCCTGCTGCTGCTGCCAAGTCATTTCGGACTCTGTGCAACCCCATAGTCGGCAGCCCACCAGCCTCCCCAGTCCCTGGGATTCTCCAGGCAAGAACACTGGAGTGGGCTGCCATTTCCTTCTCCAATGCGTGAAAGTGAAATCGCTCAGTCGTGTCAGACTCTTAGCGACCTCATGGACCGCAGCCTACCAGGGTCCTCCATCCATGGGATTTTTGAGGCAAGAGTATTGGAGTGGGGTGCCATTGCCTTCTCCAAGGAACCCCCTACACGTGTAGAATGCCGTCCTTTTAAGTGTTCTGAAAAGCATGCAAATCAAAGTCAAAATGTTTCAAATGCAGAAACAAAGTTTTTCAGATGGTCATATATCTTCATTAACATTTTCAATCCAAACATCTTATGTACTATATTCCATATACTAGTCTATGAATCATTTGACTACAATTAGTACCTAGGGTTTAACAACAACAAAAACAATAAACCACTAATTTGTATATATTTTTGCTTATGGAAAAACTTGAAGTTCATTTTTTAAAATGTAAAATTAAAAGGCCTTAATATATCTTTTGCTTTGTTTCAGGCAGTACAGCTGACCCTTGAACAAAATGAAACTGAACTGTAGAGTCACTTACACACAGGTTTTTTCAATAAGTACATCCAGTTGAATCCACAAATGCAGAACCTCTGACACCAAGAGCCAAGTGCAAAGTACTCCGATTCTTCTACTGTACTGAGGGTCAGCATCTCTAACCCCCAAGCTGTTAAAAAAATTCAACCGTATTTATTTTTGCCAGCAAATCAAATCAAAAGTGTAAAGTGTAACACTGAATAAAAATAAATGTAAAGCCAAATCTGGAATTAAATTCCCTTACATCCTTTACTTTCATAAAGATAAGTCAGAAAATGTCAATATTGGTAAATGTAAAGAGTTATATTAATAGTGCTAAAATTATAAGTTATAGTACTTCATTCGGAGAAGGCAATGGCACCCCACTCCAGTACTCTTGCCTGGAAAACCCCATGGATGGAGGAGCCTGGAAGGCTGCTGTCCATGGGGTCGCTGAGGGTCAGGCACGACTGAGCAACTTCACTTTGACTTTTCAATTTCATGCACTGGAGAAGGAAATGGTAACCCACTCCAGTGTTCTTGCCTGGAGAATCCCAGGGACAGGGGAGCCTGGTAGGCTGCCGTCTATGGGGTCGCACAGAGTCGGACACGACTGAAGTGACTTAGCAGCAGCAGCAGCAGTACTTCATTATATCAGTCCTAGGTGTTCATTGGAAGGACTGATGTTGAAGCTGAAACTCCAATACTTTGGCTACCTGATAGGAACTGATTCATTTGAAAAGACTCTGATGCTGGGAAAGATTGAGGGTAGGAGAAGGGGACGACAGAGGATGAGAAGATTGGATGGCATCACCAACTCAATGGACATGGATTTGGGTGGACTCTGGGAGTTGGTGATGGATAGGGAGGCCTGGCGTGCTGCAGTTCACGGGGTCGCAAAGAGTCGGACTCGACTGAGTGACTGAATTGAACTGAACTTCATTATATAGGCAAAGACAGTAACAGAGAAGTATTTAAAATAAGTTGACAGAAGCTGAAAATTTATAAATATAGACTACAGCTTCTACTCTTTCCATTCCCCAATCCAAATACGTTTATAAATATATCCATACACACATATGTATCAATTCAGGCAAATTTCCTACATCCAAATGCATTGTAGGATTATTTGGTGTTTTAAAAAGCCACAAAAATTTATTCGTTTATTATTTTTTAAAAACTGACTTACAAAGGAAGATAATGGCTTCATTACAATATGGGCCACAGTTATCCACTTATCAATAAAAGTTCATCAAGTTTCATTTCAAAACAGCCAACTAGTTATTAACGGTTTACTTTTTGACTCAGTTTAATTATATAAAGGGCCAATTAGCTGCTCTAACATATACCAGTATCCTGGGTCACTACATGTGTCTGTTTTAAACGTCATAGATAGATAAAAAAGTTAAGTGCATACACAGATGGTCCCCAACTCAAGAATGGTTCAACTTAAGATTTTTTGACTTTAGGACAGTGTGAAAACAATATGTATTCAGTAGAAACCTTATTTTGAATTCTGAATTTTAATCTTTTCCCAGGCTAAGAGCAGTACAACACTCCCTCCTGATGCTGGGCCTTGGCAGGAAGCTGCAGCTTCTAGCCAAGCCAGGCAACAAACACAAAGGTTAACAGGTGATGTACACTGAAAACCTTTCTATACTCATACAACCATTCTGCTTTCCACTTTCAGTATAGGATTCAATAAATTACATGAGATATGCAACACCTTATTATAAAATATGCTATGTTTTAGGTGACTTTGCCCAGGCTTATGAAAGTATTCTAAGCATACTGAATGTAGGTAAACTTAAGCTAGGATATTCAGTAGATCAGGTGTTTTAAATGCATCTTTAACTTAGGATATTTTCAACTTCTGATAGGTTCATCTAGAAGTTACTCCATTGTAGAAGGAAGATCTGTATCTTGTAATAATATTAGCCACCATTTTTGAAACAGTTATGATATGTTAGACACTGTGCTAAGCACTTTATACAAGCAATTTCATTTTATTTTATTTAGCTCATTTTTTTTTTAGCCTCGCCTCAAGGCATATGGGATATTAGTTCCCCAGCCACCAGCAGTGAAAGTGCGGAATCTTAACCACTTGACCACTAGGGAAGTCCCATGATTTTAAGATGAAGATGTGGTTTAGAAGTTTATTTGCCTAAGATTACACATTAAGGAACTGGTATTCAAAACCAGACTTTGTTAAGTCCAAGCCCCTGTATTACGCTAAAAAGTAAGTTAAAAGAAACAGGAAAGTCAGCTACCAAACTGTTCCATCCTTATTTAACCCAGATTATCCATAATAGATTTGCTTATTTTACACTTATTATGTGTCTCACATCCTGCAAGGTTCTGGAGATAGGGCCTCTATCCTTTAAGAAGTTCAGTCTAAGAAAGATGTACAATACAAATGCCTTGGTTGGTTTAATATTTAAGGAAATATCACTGGAATGGCATAGAAGGTAAGTTTAGTGCATTTTAACCAAAAATTTCAAATCCATTATAACTTGGATGTTTTTATTTATTGTCGAATGTAAAGACTGGAGTGGGTTATGAAGTCTTAGACTCAAACAAGTACATCCAAGAACTGTAGAAGCCAATGAAGAAAGTCAACAATTTCAAGTGACTTCTGCAAATGGTATACCAAGAACAGAACAGAACATAAATTTCTGTGAAAAAAATTATGTTACCATGTTTATTATTAAATCTTAAATAATTTTTTTTTTTTTTTGGCCACATCTTGCAACATGCTGGAGCTTAGTTCCCTGACCAAGGATGGAAACCCGTGCCTTCTGCACTGGAAGCAGGGTCTTAACTACTGAACCACCAAAAATATCCCAAACCCTTTATTTCAGTATTTCCTTAAGCACTTATTCAATCACATTACAATAATAATAAAGTAGCTCAAATGTCACTTCCTCAAGGAAGCCATCTTATCAAACCACCAAATATGGATTTTCAAAACTTTTCCCATTTGTCTTAGCACTCATCACAACTGTATATATAACATTTATTGTGTAAATGGTTGTTTTATGTTTGTCTCCCCTGACAAACCATAAGTTCCATAAAAGCAAGGACAGTTTATCTTGTTCATAACAATACTCCCAGCATCCAAGACTTGTGCATATTAAATACTCAGTACATGTTACTGAATTAATGAATAGCAATATATATATATACTATATACCTTTTTCTATTAATAAATCCAACCCATCTAAGAGAACTTAAAATCTCTAAATTGAGAGCCATATTCATAAATAAGAGTTCATGTTCTTTCTATAGGGTTATTCATCACCTTTATAACAATGTCTTACATATATTATCTTATTTCATCATGGAGGTACAATGCAAAGCCTTCCTAAAACTTGAGCTTCACCAGAAAAGCAAGGTGGTTCCTGGGGATAATTTCTAAAGAGACACAGAGAAAGTTACAATCCACCAGAAGAGCTTACATTGTTACTAAAGTACCAATTTAAAGCAAATCTTCAAATGATCCTATAAGCAATATATATGCAAAACACCAGCCTATTCTTAGTATTCCAAAGAGAACAGTCTTTGACAGAGCCAACATATCGATATAAATTTGTCCTCTTGATGCTAAGTACATACCAATATAACTTTGTCTTGTTGATGCTATGTGGAAGGAGCAAGAGGGAGAAAGAAGAAATGAAGGGAAGAAGATAGGAAAGAAGGAAAAAAGAAGAAATGTCTACTGGGCCTCCACATTTGTTACCTAGTTTCTAATTTATATTCTGGATGCACAGGACCTACCACTTCTTTTCAATATTTTTCTATTAAAAATAAGACTAAATCTGATTTTTGATTATGTATTTTGTTTTAATTTAGAAAGAATGAACATAATAGCACTGAAAATATCCTAATCCACTGAATGAGGAACTATAAAAAAAGTAAATGAAAAGCTGCCACTGAGCATACAGCAAGTCTTCCCAGGGTCCCCACAGCACTTTTTGGTGTGTTCATCACCCCTCTCATAAACGCGTCCACTGTTAACTACCATTAAAATATCCGAGGCGCCAGTCTGTACTCTGAGTCTTCTGACACTAGCTTCTTAACAGGCTACATTCCTCAAGGGCTATACATCTGTCCTCACAAGCCTTCACTCGCTATGCCACAAGTAAGCAGTAGCAGAACTGAAAGTCCCAAAGAATGGCTGTTTACATCCATGAAACTTAGTTAAGTAAAACAGTATCTACACTTGTATTTGAAGCTATAAATGAGGAAAACTCAAAGTAAAACCTAAAGCTAAAAAGTAATAATGACTCAAAAGCTCAGCATGCTAACTGTATTCCACTGATGTTCCTTTCCAGATGAAAGTTTATGACCAAGAACACACAGTTTGAGGCATATTTCTTAAATTAATGGCACTTGGCTTCAAAGAAACAAAACCAAAACAAACAAGGCCTAGCAGTGAAATATGGGAAATCTGTAGTCATTTTTTTCTTTGGTATGTTCTAGAAAAAGCCACTTGATTACATATAATGGGATTTATAGGTAATGCTACATAACATAAACATGCAATAAAAATAAATTACTCCATATAAAGGAAAGCATTGTCTTCTCCCTCCATGTGTGTTTCACTATTACAGATAATTTACTTATTCAATTAAAGAGTGTATAAAATAGTGCTCCAATTCTAAGGCTCAGTATTTGGGGGCCCCTAGATCATTTCCTCTATAAATCACAATTGACACACATAAAAAGGAGACCTCAAAAAAACTTTAACTACAGACTCAAAATTCAAATAAACACCCCCAAAACATTCTGCTACCCCAGGGCACATTTTGATATTACCTACGATTAATGGCCAAAAGAAATATTCAGAAAGCTAACCAACTTCTCTTTTCACAAAGTATGCAAACACTAAGGTTAAAACTGGTCAATCCCCATGCCACAGAGTCATTTACAAATGGATATTTTGTACATCAAATGTACAAATACAAAATTAGTAGTCACACACGTGTGTGTGCTCAGTTGTGTCAGACTCTCTGTGACACCATGGACTGTAACCCCTCTGTCCATGGGATTTTCCAGGCAAGAATACTGGAGTGGGCTGCCATTTTCTATTCCAGGGGATTTTCTCGAGCCAGGGATTGAACCCACGTCTCCTGCATCTCCTGCATTGGCAGGTGGATTCGTTGCCACTGAGCCACCAGGGAAGCAGTCACATACGTAGTGTAATGAAAGAGCAAATGCCCAGGAAGTCTATGTTACTACTATTGCTAACTACTGTACACTTGGGGCAAACCCCTCTGCTTCTCTAGGAACTATACAGAAAAAGTAGAGGCTAACATCATCAACTAAGTTTCTAAGAATTTGCTTCTAAGGCTTCCAAATAATCCAGCAAGCAGCAGAGTACACTCTGCATAGGTTCAAACCTGAAAAAATATTAAAGGACCAATGTGCTAAGTTTCTTCAGTCATGTCTTGACTCTCTTCAACCCTATGGACTGTAGCCTGCCAGGCCCCTCTGTCCATGTGATTCTCCAGGCAAGAATACTGGAGTGGATTGCCATTTTCTTCTCCAGGGGATCTTCCCAACCCAGGGATTGAACCTGCGTCTCTTTTGTTTTCTGCACTGGCAGATGGGTTCTTTACCACTAGTGCAATCTGAGAACCCCTTAAAGGACTGACAGAATGTAATAATCTTGCTTAGGAAAATAAATGTTTTTAGCCTGAAAGTTTNCCAGGCAAGAATACTGGAGTGGATTGCCATTTTCTTCTCCAGGGGATCTTCCCAACCCAGGGATTGAACCTGCGTCTCTTTTGTTTTCTGCACTGGCAGATGGGTTCTTTACCACTAGTGCAATCTGAGAACCCCTTAAAGGACTGACAGAATGTAATAATCTTGCTTAGGAAAATAAATGTTTTTAGCCTGAAAGTTTCTCTCTCAAAGATCTCACAGAAGACACACATATTAATCATTAATACATGCAAACTAATAATACAGACCAAAGAATTTCCCAATTGAAGTTTTAAACCCTTGTAGAAATGCTTCCTTCCTCTTCTCTCCAAATTTGCCCTTAAAACTATCATATTAAAATAATCTAGCAGAAATAACTTCAAATGGAGAAATTTTTAAGAGACATTCTGCACTACAAATAATCTCTATATTAGAAACCTTTACTTTGCATGCCTTTGTATTCTTCTTTGTTTATAACAGCTAAAAATCCATTTTTCAATTATTCTAATTACAAAAATTATCTGAAAATCATTTACTTTTACAGCTAAATATGCATGGATCTTTCTTTCCCCACTTGCACTTTTTGATATCCACTAGTTTAAATTTTTTATACAAATAAGCCAAAATCTTTGTTTCAACCTTAAGCCATCCTTAGAAAATATGTTAAGTATTCTTCCGTACTTTTCTTCTGGTGTTTTTATGATTCAAACTTTTATAATTCCCTCAAATTAGAAGGTCGTATCTATCCCTGAGGGAAGGAAAGGAAATCACCCTGGCCCCAAACAACTCAGGGGAAAAGTAGGACTACTGAGAAGAGAAAAACACAGAGCTTGTCTAAAGCTAACACTGGTCTAGGATGAAAAATAAGGTCTGTTGCCCACCACCACGAGGCTAAATAGTTCCCAGGGCCTTGAGCCTACCACAAGGCAAACAAGCTCCCAGTAACAAGTAACACCACTCTACTAAAAGAGGAACAAAAGAGGACAGAGAGAACCTCTCTGACTCTCAGATGTACAAGTAAGGCTTAAGGATAAAGGTGGAGTAAAAACATTGAGTTAAACTTTTCAGCAAATCAACTCTCACCTTAAGGATGAAGTGACGACAGAAGTATTTACAGTTGACAACACATTGAGGGTAACCAAAGCAACAACAAAAACCCATAAATCATCAACTTCAGGCAAGACTGATTCAACTCCCCATACGAACAATTTAACAGAACAAGAGTCATGCCTACTTTTTGGCATAAATACTATATACTTCAGTCTCTATCATCATGCAAATGATAGCTGGCATTTTTTCAAAAAGTGAGGCCTAGCCATGGGGGTGGTTTCCTTGGTCACCAAGGTAATGCATGCATGCTGGGTTATCATTACCTTTTTTATAATTTATACAAATACATCCATCCAAGTTCTTTCAATTGTACTATTCCTTCAAATAAAGTAATTTCCTACCCTCCTTAAAAAAAAATTCTACATTACACAAAATCTGAAG
The DNA here is from genome assembly GCA_006410675.1 of Oreotragus oreotragus. Taxonomy (NCBI): domain Eukaryota; kingdom Metazoa; phylum Chordata; class Mammalia; order Artiodactyla; family Bovidae; genus Oreotragus; species Oreotragus oreotragus. The sequence goes on along the minus strand of SJYX01010524.1, from coordinate 127,583 downwards.
AGCAAGCAAATCACGTAAGTCATATGTTGGAACTATCAGCCAAGGGATTAAAAATAATTATGAATAATGACAAAGGCTCAAATGGAGCAGAAAAACAATATGCATAATAGATGGCAAGTCTGAGACAGAAAGTACAAGAGTTGAACAGAAATGCTAAAAGAGTCAACCTGAAATGCTCAAAACAAGAACTGCACTAAAAATAATTTTAATGTCTTTAGTAGGTTCAGACTTAACATAGCTGAGAAAGGAATCAATAACCTTGAAGATAGGTCACAAGAAATTACCAATGCTAAAACTAACAAGGAATTAAAAAAAAAAAAAAGAGTGGGAAAAAAAAAAATCTACACCAATAGGTGTAGTTTCAAATTCATTTTATGAACATGAGATCCTACAAACCAAAATCTGACAAAGAAATTACAAGAAAAGAAAACTCATTATCCCTCATATATGCAAAAATCCTCAACAAAATATTAGCTAATCAAATTCAGTAACTAATAAAAAGGATAACACACCACAACCAGAGACAAATACAGGTTTATCCCAAGAATGCAACTTGACTCAGCATTAGAAGATCAATCAGCATAATTCACCAGTCAACAGACTAAAGAAAAACAATATGATAGCATCAACAAATGCAAAAAATATGCATTTGAGAAAACCCAACTCTCATTCCTGAAAAACTTCTCAGCCAATCAGGGGTAGAAGGGTACTTACACAACCTGATAAAATGCATCTACTATAAAATTATTGCTAACATCATAATTAAGAGTAAAAGACTATCTGGTTTCTTCCAAAGAGTCAGAAAAAGGAAAGGAAATCTGCTGTCACCACTTCTATTCAATATAACATACTTAAAGACCTAGAAAGTACAACAAGACAAGAAAAAAGAAATAAAAGGCATACAGATTGAAAGGGAAGATATAAGCCTGCCTCTATTTGCAAATGGCATGATTGTCTACCAGCACTATTTAGAATAACACCTAAAAAGATTATAACACGTATAAATGTAATAAAATAGGTACAACCTCTTCATGCTGAAAACTACAAAGTACTGATGAACGAAAGAAGACCTCAATAAGTGAAATGATACACCATGCACATTTATTAGAAGACTCAATTCTCCCCAAGCTGACCTATAAATTCAAAGTAGTCACAATGAAAATATCAGCAAGTATTTTGATTTTGAGAATAAATGAGTTGATACTAAAATCAACAAGGTAAAGGAACTAGAACCAAAGCAATTTTTTCTCAAAACAGTTTTGAAAGGAAAAAATAAGATTCACAGTATCTTACCTCAGCACTACACTATATAACTCCATTAATAAACTCAGCATGACATGAGCAAAAGAGTAAACAAATGAATTGAACAAAACGGAGAGTCCAAAAACAGACTCATATGTACACAGTTAATTGGTTGTCAAAGGTAAAAAAGTAGTTCAATGGAGGAAAGGACAATCCCTTTAACAAACAGGGTTAGAACAATTAGACGTTCATACATAACAAAAAATAAACCTTCATCCATCACACCATATATTAAAATTAATAAAATTAATTCAAAATGAACTATAAACCTAAAATATCTGAAAAGCTAAAAATCTTTAAGAATAAAACAAACAATTTTCACACTGATTTAGCCGAAGATTTCTTAAAATCCATAAGATTCAAAATTAAACACTAGTGAAATAAAAAATTCTTAAGGTCATAGACTAGTAGAAATTATCTACAAGCCACACATATGATAAATGATTGGTATCCAGCAAATTTAGAGAACTCTCAAAATTTAACTAAAAAACAAAACTTACTGCGCAAAAAATTTGAAGAGATACTTTATCAAGTAAGATATACAAATAATAATAATACAAATGGCAAATAAGTACATGAAGACACCCAATATCATTAGTTATTAGGGAAATGTAAAGGAAAACTATAATGACATACTATTACACATCTATCAAGATGGTTAAAATTAAAAGAAAATGAAAACTGACAATACCAAATACTGAGGAAGATGAGGAGCAATTAGAACTTTCATCCAATAGTAGCTGGGAAGAATAATACAAAATGGTACAACCACTTTCCAAATTTGTTTGGTAGTTTCTTATAAAGTTAAACTTTTCATATAATTCAACTATCACTTGGGTATTTGTGAAATAAAAATCTATGTTCACATAAAAATCTGTTCTCAGATGTTTATAGCAGTTTTATTTGCAACTGCCAAAAGCTAGAAACTACCAGCTCAGCTGGAGAATGAAGAAACTTTGCAAAGCCACTTAGCAGTATATATGAAATAAAATGAACGAGTCTCTGCAGTTCAGGGTCCCCAAGGCATCTACAGGTTCAATGATTCACTAGACTTACGGGAACCTGGAATGCTAGGTCCATGAATCAAGGGAAATTGGAAGTGGTCAAACAGGAGATGGCAAGAGTGAATGTTGACATTTTAGGAATCAGCGAACTAAAATGGACTGTAATGGGTGAATTTAACTCTGATGAGCATTATATCTACTACTGCAGGCAGGAATCCCTCAGAAGAAATGGAGTAGCCATCATAGTCAACAAGTGTCCAAAATGCAGTACTTGGATGAAGTGAAGTGAAGTCGCTCAGTCGTGTTCAACTCTTTGAGACCCCATGGACTGTAGCCTACCAAGCTCCTCTGTTCATGGGATTTTCCAGGCAATAGTACTGGAGTGGATTGCCATTTCCTTCTCCAGAGAATCTTCCCGACCCAGGGATCGAACCCGGGTTTCCCGCATTATAGACAGATGCTTTACCGTCTGAGCCACCAGGATGCAATCTCAAAAACAACAGAATGATCTCTGTTTGTTTCCAAGGCAAACCATTCAATATCACAGTAATACAAGTCTATGCCCCAAGCAGTAACGCTGAAGAAGCCGAACAGTTCAATGAAGACCTACAAGACTTTCAGAACTAACACCCAAAAAGATGTTCTTTTCATTACAGGGGACTGGAATACAAAAGTAGGAAGTCAAGAAATACCTGGAGTAACATGAAAATTTGGCCTTGGAGTACAGAATGAAGCAGAGCAAAGATTAACAGAGTTTTGCCACGATAATAAAGATTTCCTCAGCGATCAGTGCAAAGAAACAGAGGAAAACAATAGAATGGTCTTGCAAACACCCTCTTCCAACAACACAAGAGAAGACTCTGCTTTCCGCTCGGAGAAAGTCAAGGTGCAACTTTCTTCAGTTGTCCTGAAGCTGGGTTCATCCAACCCCAGCTGCCTCCACCATGCCACCTAAGTTCGACCCCAATGAGATCAAAGTCGTGTACCTGAGGTGCACCAGTGGGGAACTCAGTGCCACATCTGCCTGACCCCCAAGATGGGCCCACTGGGTGTGTCTCTAAAAAAGGTCGGTGATGACATCACCAAGGCAACTGGTGATTGGAAGGGTCTGAGGATTACAGTGAAACTGACGGTTCAGAACAGACAGGCCCAGACTGAGGTGGTATCTTCTGCCTCTGTCCTGATCATCAAAGCCCTCAAGGAACCACCAAGAGACAGAAAGAAGCAGAAAAACATTAAGCACAGTGGAAACATCACTTTTGATGAGATTGTCAACACTGCCCGGCAGATGCGGCATCAGTCTCTAGCTAGAGAACTTTCTGGAACCATTAGAGAGATCCTGGAGACCTCCCAGNAGGAACCACCAAGAGACAGAAAGAAGCAGAAAAACATTAAGCACAGTGGAAACATCACTTTTGATGAGATTGTCAACACTGCCCGGCAGATGCGGCATCAGTCTCTAGCTAGAGAACTTTCTGGAACCATTAGAGAGATCCTGGAGACCTCCCAGTCTGTAGGCTGCAATGCTGATGGCCGCCACCCTCATGACATCATAGACGACATCAACAGCGGTGCAGTGGAGTGCCTAGTTAGGTAAGAATGGCAAAGGAAAAAGAAAAATAAAGGATTATTTGATAACCAAAAGAAAAAACAAACAAGACTCTGCACATGGACATCACCAGATGGTCAACACCAAAATCAGACTGATCATATTCTTTGTAGCCAAAGATGGAGAAGCTCTATGCAGTCAGCAAAAACATGACCAGGAGCTTTCTGTGGCTCAGATCATGAACTCCTACTGCCAAATTCAGACTTAAATTGAAGAAAGTAGGGAAAACCACTAGACCATTCGAGTATGACCTAAATCAAATCCCTCAGGACTACACACTGGAAGTGACAAAGAGATTCAAGGGATTAGATCTGATAGAGTGCCTGAAAAACTATGGACAGAGGTCCGTGGCACAGTACAAGCGGCAGTGATCAAGAAAAAGAAACGCAAAAAAGCAAAACAGTTGTCTGATGAGGCCTTACAAACAGCTATGAAAAGAAGAGAGTAAGTGAAGTCAAAGTCGCTCAGTCGTGTCTGACCCTTTGCGACCCTGTAGACTATACATTCCATGGAATTCTCCAGGCCAGACTACTGGAGTGGGAAGCCTTTTCCTTCTCCAGGGGATCTTCCCAACCCAGGGATCGAACCCAGGTCTCCCACATTGCAGGTGGATTTTTCATCAGCTGAGCTATCAGGGAAGCAGGGAAAGTTAAAGGAGAAAAGGAAAGATACACCTGTTTGAATGCAGAGTTCCAAAGAATAGCAAGGAGAGATAAGAAAGCTTTCCTCAGTGATTAGTGCATAGAGGAAAACAATAGAATGGGAAAGACTAGATATCTCTTCAAGAAAAATAAATACCAAGGGAACTTTTCACGCAAAACTGGGCACAATAAAGAAAAAAAATGGTATGGATCTAACAGAAGCAGAAAATATTAAGAGGTGGCAAGAATACACAGAAGAACTATATAAAAAAGATCTTCATGACCCAGATAATAATGATGGTGTGACCACTCATGCATGTAGAGCCGGACATCCTGGAATATGAAATCAAGTGCGCCTTAGGAAGCATCACTACAAACAAAGCTATTGGAGGTAATGGAATTCCAGCTGAGCCATTTCAAATCCTAAAAGATGATGCTGTAAAAGTACCCACTCAATATGCCAGCAAATTTGGAAAACTCAGCAGTGACCACAGGCCTGGAAAAGGCCAGTTTTCATTCTAATCCCAAAGAAAGGCAATGCCAAAGAATGTTCAAACGACGGCACAATTGCACTCATCTCACACTCTAGGAAAGTAACACTCAAAATTTTCTAAGCCAGGCTTCAACAGTACGTGAACCATGAACTTCCAGATGTTCACGCTGGATTTAGAAAAGGCTGAAGAACCAAAGCTCAAATTGCCAACATCCTTTGGATCATCGAAAAAGCAAGAGAGTTCCAGAATAACATCTGCTTCTGCTTTATTGACTACGCCAAAACCTCTGACTCTGTGGATCACAATAAACCATGGAAAATTCTTAAAGAGAGGGGAATACCAGACCACCTGACCTGCCTCCTGAGAAATCTGTATGCAGGTCAAGAAACAACAGTTAGGACTAGACATGGAACAGACTGGTTCTAAATCAGGAAAGGAGTACATCAAGGCTGTATATTGTCACCCTGCTTATTTAACTTATATGCAAAGTACATCATGAGAAATGCCAGACTGGATGAAGCACAAGCTGGAATCAAGATTGCTGGAAGAGATATGAATAATCTCAGACATGTAGATGACACTACCCTTATGGCAGAAAGCAAAGAACTAAAAAGCTTCTTGATGAAAGTGAAAAAGGAGAGTGAAAAAGCTGGCTTAAACTCAACATTCAGAAAACTAAGAACATGGCATCTGGTCCCATCACTTCGTGGCAAATAGATGGGGAAACAGTGGAAATAGTGACAGACTTTATTTGGGGGGGGCTCCAAAATCACTGCAGATGGTGACTGCAGCCGTGAAATTAAAAGACGCTTGCTCCTTGGAAGAAAAGTTATGACCAACCTACCTAGACAGAATATTAAAAAGCAGAGACATTACTTTGCCTACAAAAGTCTGTCTGGTGAAAGCTATAGTTTTTCCAGTAGTCATGTATGAATATGAGAGTTGGAATATAAAAAAAGCTGAGTGCTGAAGCTTTGATGCTTTTGAACTGTGGTGTTGGAGAAGACTCTTGAGAGTCCCTTGGACTGCAAGGAGATCCAACCAGTCCATCCTAAAAGAAATCAGTCCTGAATATTCNCAGGGATCGAACCCAGGTCTCCCACATTGCAGGTGGATTTTTCATCAGCTGAGCTATCAGGGAAGCAGGGAAAGTTAAAGGAGAAAAGGAAAGATACACCTGTTTGAATGCAGAGTTCCAAAGAATAGCAAGGAGAGATAAGAAAGCTTTCCTCAGTGATTAGTGCATAGAGGAAAACAATAGAATGGGAAAGACTAGATATCTCTTCAAGAAAAATAAATACCAAGGGAACTTTTCACGCAAAACTGGGCACAATAAAGAAAAAAAATGGTATGGATCTAACAGAAGCAGAAAATATTAAGAGGTGGCAAGAATACACAGAAGAACTATATAAAAAAGATCTTCATGACCCAGATAATAATGATGGTGTGACCACTCATGCATGTAGAGCCGGACATCCTGGAATATGAAATCAAGTGCGCCTTAGGAAGCATCACTACAAACAAAGCTATTGGAGGTAATGGAATTCCAGCTGAGCCATTTCAAATCCTAAAAGATGATGCTGTAAAAGTACCCACTCAATATGCCAGCAAATTTGGAAAACTCAGCAGTGACCACAGGCCTGGAAAAGGCCAGTTTTCATTCCAATCCCAAAGAAAGGCAATGCCAAAGAATGTTCAAACGACGGCACAATTGCACTCATCTCACACTCTAGGAAAGTAACACTCAAAATTTTCTAAGCCAGGCTTCAACAGTACGTGAACCATGAACTTCCAGATGTTCACGCTGGATTTAGAAAAGGCTGAAGAACCAAAGCTCAAATTGCCAACATCCTTTGGATCATCGAAAAAGCAAGAGAGTTCCAGAATAACATCTGCTTCTGCTTTATTGACTACGCCAAAACCTCTGACTCTGTGGATCACAATAAACCATGGAAAATTCTTAAAGAGAGGGGAATACCAGACCACCTGACCTGCCTCCTGAGAAATCTGTATGCAGGTCAAGAAACAACAGTTAGGACTAGACATGGAACAGACTGGTTCTAAATCAGGAAAGGAGTACATCAAGGCTGTATATTGTCACCCTGCTTATTTAACTTATATGCAAAGTACATCATGAGAAATGCCAGACTGGATGAAGCACAAGCTGGAATCAAGATTGCTGGAAGAGATATGAATAATCTCAGACATGTAGATGACACTACCCTTATGGCAGAAAGCAAAGAACTAAAAAGCTTCTTGATGAAAGTAAAAAAGGAGAGTGAAAAAGCTGGCTTAAACTCAACATTCAGAAAACTAAGAACATGGCATCTGGTCCCATCACTTCGTGGCAAATAGATGGGGAAACAGTGGAAATAGTGACAGACTTTATTTTGGGGGGGCTCCAAAATCACTGCAGATGGTGACTGCAGCCATGAAATTAAAAGACGCTTGCTCCTTGGAAGAAAAGTTATGACCAACCTACCTAGACAGAATATTAAAAAGCAGAGACATTACTTTGCCTACAAAAGTCTGTCTGGTGAAAGCTCTAGTTTTTCCAGTAGTCATGTATGAATATGAGAGTTGGAATATAAAAAAAGCTGAGTGCTGAAGAATTGATGCTTTTGAACTGTGGTGTTGGAGAAGACTCTTGAGAGTCCCTTGGACTGCAAGGAGATCCAACCAGTCCATCCTAAAAGAAATCAGTCCTGAATATTCATTGGAAGGACTGAAGCTAAAGCTGAAACGCCAATAGTTTGGTCACCTGATTTTCGAAGAACTGACTCACTGGAAAAGACCCTGATGCTGGGCAAGAATGAAGCGGGAGGAGAAGGGAACGACAAGGATGAGATGGTTGGATGGCATCACCGACTCAATGGAGATGAGTTTGAATAAACTCTGAGAGTTGGTGATGGACATGGAGGCCTGGCATGCTACAGTCCACGGGGTTACAAAGAGTTGGATGTGACCGAGCTACTGATCTGAACTGAACTGAGAGTTATAAGACTGAAACAAGACATTTTACTCAGGGTCATAGTTCAATATAGCTAACGGATACAAATTAAAATCATTAAAGCAAAGAGGGGCATAAGGCAGCGTCCAAGAGACACCAAGCTTTCAGCAGTCCGTACCCAGTGGAGCTGGGTTCACAGCGCTTATTTCTCCCAAGAGCTTATGATAATATGTATGAACATGAGCAATTAGGTAAGTTCACCTGAGGTATAATGTCTACCATTTTTATCTGAGGTCTGACACACAGGTAGGGATAACTATCTGCATTGCTAACTTTAGTCTCCGGCTCCTCTACAGGTCAAGCTGATACCACACACAGCCACGCTGTCAGGATAAGCAACCTACGGTGTCAAAGGCCCCCAAGTAAACAAAGACACCCTTTTTAAGCAGGACATTCCAGGGCTTACAGGTTACCTCCCAGGAGCTGGACAAGGTCAACAGCTTTGGGTACAAGTGAGCTATTTTTACTCAAAATACTTCTGACATCAAATCTGTAAGTTTTTTTCCTCACACCAACTAATTCTCCAACTCTCCAGACACCAATTAGGTGTCCTAGAATTCATTTCAATTCTGACATTAACTGCTCAAGTCAGTATTAGACCCCCCAGGCTTTGCGGCTCAGTCTCACAAGACAGCCCTCACTTCAAATGTCATTTCCAAGAATTGGGTCCCCAGGTTCCCATATTTCTGTTCAGCTTGGCCACAAGGTCAAGGGGGCTCCCATAAACTCTACCTCCATTCAGGTGCATTAAATTGTTAGAATGGGTCACAAAATTGCAGAGAAAGCAATACTTACTTACCAGTTTATTATAAAGGATACAAGCAATTAGTCAGATTAAAAGGCACAGAGGGCAAGGTACAGTGGGTCCTGAGCACAGGAGCTTCTGTCTTGACAGAGCCTGAGTGTGCCACCTCATTAGCAAGTGAACATGTTTCTCAAATCTGACGCCCTCTGAGCCCCACAGTTTAAAGGTCTTTATGTAGGCTCTACTATTAATTAGTAGAAGTGATTCATGAAATCATGGGCCACTGATAACTGAACTCAATCTCCAAACCCTCTCCCTCCTTGGAGGTCCAGGGATGGAAGCGAAAGTTCTAACCTCTAATCACATTGTTGGTTCCTCTGACTGAGCCCCACAGTTTAAAGGTCTTTATGTAGGCTCTACTATTAATTAGTAGAAGTGATTCATGAAATCATGGGCCACTGATAACTGAACTCAATCTCCAAACCCTCTCCCTCCTTGGAGGTCCAGGGATGGAAGCGAAAGTTCTAACCTCTAATCACATTGTTGGTTCCTCTGACAACCAGCCCCCAACCTGAAGTTATCAAGGGGCCCAAGGGTGCATAAAGTCAGGCATGGTTAAAAAAAGCTTATGAGTATGTTCCTTTCAAGAGTTTTTAGGAATTCTAGACCAGGAACCAGGGACAAAGACAAAACATGTATTTTTACTATGCCTCAGGAATGCTATTCCTTTACTATACAACCTCAGATGCATTATACTAACAGAAAACAGCCAAACCCAAAAGGCTCTGAAGTGTAGGAGTCCATTTATTCAACATTCTTGAAAATGCAAAACTACAGGGACAGGAAACAGACCAGTAATTGTCAAGGTCTAGGATGTGGGGGGAAGGCTGGTCTTATCAATGGCACTAGATAATATTTTACATCTTTATTGTGATGGTGGTTACACATATACATGTGCTTACCAAAATTCTTAGAACTATACACAGAGAACAATGATTTTTTACTGTTTGTGAATTGTACCTTGATTAACCTGAGACAATCAGTACTATAGTCACCTAAGACAATTCCATTCTTTAAAAGTGGCAGATAATAAATATTATATAAATAATAAATGCTTTTCCTAAATGGAAAGCAACAGAAAATTATTTCTCTGCTCTAAAAGTTCCTTATAAAATTAATGTCTGCACACAGCCAAAGGGAAATATTTTGATTCATCAGCTGGCAGGATTATGGGTGACTATACTGTTGTATCGGGGAAGGCAATGGCACCCCACCCCAGTTCTCTTGCCTGGAAAATCCAATGGACGAAGTGGCCTGGTGGGCTGCAGTCCATGGGGTCGCTAACAGTCGGACAGACTGAGCGACTTCACTTTCAACTGGAGAAGGAAATGGTAACCCACTCCAGTATTCTTGCCTGGAGAATCCCAGGGATGGGGGAGCCTGGTGGGCTGCCGTCTATGGGGTCACACAGAGTCGGACACGACTGAAGTGACTTAGCAAGCAAGCAATACTGTTGTATAGTCAAGCTCCATTAATATTGCCTGCGTAATAGTAAATAAGCTTTTAAAATTTTTTATAGTAGGTGACAGTGTAATACTGGTAGGCAAAATTCTACTATGACCCTCAATGACTCATGTTCTTGTACAATCATCTCTCCCCTGAGTGTGGGTAGGACTCGCAACTTATTTTTAACCAATGAAATATAGCAAAGGTGATGGAATATCACTGCCACAATTATGTTGTTGTAAATGGCAAAGGTGAAAATACTTTGCGGATGTAATTAAGGTCCCTAATGGTGGCTTTAATCAAAAGGAAGATTGTTCCCAGGTTGGCATACCTGATAAGGTAAGCCCTTTAAAAGAAGGTCCAGACATCAAAGACTTTCTTGCCAGCTATGAAAATGCAAGTTGACCTGTGTTTTACAGGTGGAAGGAAATGAATTCGGCCAACGAACACGTGGACTTGGAAGAACATCCAGAGCTTCAAAGATATCTTAGCCCTAGTCAACCCTTCTGATTTCCAGCCTCCTCAGTCCCTGAGCAGAGGACTCAGCTTAAACTTTACCCAGACTCCTGGTCACGGAAACTGGTGATAATGTATCTGTTACTTTAAGCTGCTGTGGCAACTTATTATACAGCAATAGAAAAGTGGGCTTCTCTGGAGACCCAGGTTCAATCCCTGGGGTCTGGAAGATCCCCTGAAGAAGGGAATAGCTACCCACTCCAGTATTCTTGCCTGGAGAATTCCATGGACAGAGTCCAAAAGGCTACAGTCCATGGAGTTAAGAGAGTTAGACACGACTGAGCAAGCAACGCACGCTAACAGAAAAGCAATCCAGTAATTAAAATTCTTTTCTGAAGAATCTTGGCTTTAACCATGGCTCATCTTTAATTGGAGGAAATGTCCTATTCTTGTTAGGCATCAATTTTCACCAAAGAATGTGAACCTTAACACAAGCTTCACTGAACAATGGTTCAGATTTAATCCATAACACAGAGAATCTGTATTTCAGTGAGCTGCCAGCAAATAAAATCTCAATTCACTGCTGCTCAATACTTGGGGAAAGCTTCACACAAAACAGTGTTTTTATGGAGAACTACCTGCAGATGCTTCATATAATGCAATAGTTACTCTAAAACTTGGGAGATGGGGGTTATTATCAAAATCTCGAAGGAAATAGATGACTATGGTATTTTAAACATGTAAGACATTTTGACATTTTAAGAAATACTTACTTTGGAAACAAACCATGGAAAACAAAATTCAGTCAAATTCTTTTGGCCAACAGTAACAGCTATAACGAAATTTCTCTTTTATCTGTTATACTAACTAATCTACAACAGAGGGTTAGAGGAAGAAGTCATTACAGAAATGGAGGGGAGGAAGGATCAAGATGGGAAGATCTCTAATGAATTCTACCGGGGAGTGACGTTCTTAGAATTTATCATATTGGCTCCCCACAAAGCTGATTTCACTGGAATTAATCATGGATGGGATTCCACTGGCCATTTTGTGGAATGCTATAAAAAACTGATTTCATTTCTTGAAGCGATGGGGTTTAAAAAGCTTTTCACACTACATTACATAATGTCCTCAAGAACACTGTCAAGGAAACCTTTGTGCTCTTAATACATATTAGGAAGAGCGGTGCTTTTTCCCAGCAGTTGCTTTCTTTTTACTGTATGGTGGCGGTGGTTTCGTCACTAAGTCGTGTCTGACTCTTTACGACCTCATGACAGTAGCCTGCCAGGCTGCCCTGTCCGTGGGATTTCCCAGGCAAGAATACTGGAGTGGGCGGCCATTTCCTTTTCCAGGAGAGCTTCCTGACCGAGGGATTGAACCTGAGTCTCCTACACCGCAGGCGGATTCTTTACCAACTAAGCCCCTAGGGAAGCCCATTTTACTGAATGGTGGTGGTGGTTTAGCTGCTAAGTCGTGTCAGATCCTTGCGACCCCACGGACTGTAGGCTGCCAGGCTCCTCTGTCCGTGGGATTCTCCAGGCAANATACTGCAGGTGGATTCTTTACCAATTAAGCCCCTAGGGAAGCCCATTTTACTGAATGGTGGTGGTGGTTTAGCTGCTAAGTCGTGTCAGATCCTTGCGACCCCACGGACTGTAGGCTGCCAGGCTCCTCTGTCCATGGGATTCTCCAGGCAAGAACACTGGAGTGGGCTCTGCTAAGTCGTGTCAGATCCTTGTGACCCCACGGACTGTAGGCTTCCAGGCTCCTCTGTCCGTGGGATTCTCCAAGCAAGAACACTGGAGCGGGCTGCAATTCCCTTGTCTTAATAGGTGCTATTAATTATGTTGCTGACCTAGTTTTCTATGTTGGCTGCTAGAAATCGTTATGCCACACAAATTTTAGGTTAATTCTTTTCAACCTTTGGTTCAGAAAATTGCCAAACATGTATGTAAGGAAGGATATAACTGTAGAATGAATGGTCATGCAAGTTAACAATATCGCATATCTCTTTCCTCCCATTTCTTTTTCCTTGGGGGTGGAGGGGCTTGGACTTTAGAGCAAATTGCAGATACTGTATCTTTTCACCTATACATAGTAAAGAATGTATCACCATCAGTTAAAGACTTTTCTTTAAAGTCTGACACTATAATTCCATTAACTCATCTGACAAAATTAGCAATAATTTCTCAGTATTATCTAATACATAGTTCAGGTTCAAATTTCAATCCTCTTTCAAGTGGAACTTTTACTACTTGTTTGTCTAAACCAGGAAAGAAACAAGAACCACACACTGTATCTGACTGATACATCTCTTCAAATCTCATTTAATCTCTAACAAGTCATTTGTCCTGTAGAATTTCTCTAAACTTAGGTGACTATTTCCTATGGCATTAGAGTATTCCTCCATTTCCCCACAGACCAGGCAATGGCACTCCACTCCAGTACTCTTGCCTGGAAAATCCCATGGATGGAGGAGCCTGGAAAGCTGCAGTCCCTGGGGTCACTACAAGTCGGACACGACTGAGCAACTTCACTTTCACTTTTCACTTTCATGCATTGGAGAAGGAAATGGCAACCCACTCCAGTGTTCTTGCCAGGAGAATCCTAGGGATGGAAACCTGGTGGGCGGCCGTCTATGGGGTCACACAGAGTCGGACACGACTGACGTGACTTAGCAGCAGCAGCAGCCATTTCCCCATATTTCCTGTGAACTGGTGATACCTAGAGACATGATTCATTTTCAAATATTTGGCAAGAACACTATAGGTGATATATGCACTTGCCTAATATATCACATTAGAACACACATAAAATCTGGTTGTCCCACCTATAAAGTGATGTTCAAATTGATTATTATATTCAAGTGTTGCCAGCCTGATTTACCCAGTGACCATTCTCCATTATTTATTTAGGGGGTTGCCCAAAGGTGATATGCTAATACTATCATTTCATTCCATCTGCATTTATTATCTGGAATTCTTCTAATAAGGAGTTTCCTTAAATAACTATGTGGTTACCATGAAATTCAGTTTACACAGGAAAAACAATATAAATTCTTGATTCTTTCCATTAACAATTTCTCAGAAAATGAACTGGTGATCTAGCACCTTCCAAAGCTATGATATCTATTTTTAATATCAACTTCTTTTTGTCTTTCTCACTAACTTCTAAGTTGTGTTATCTTGCTCAATTCTATAGAAATAAACATAGTGCTAATACATTCAGAATTATTATCTGGAATTCTTCTAATAAGGAATTTCCTTAAATAACTATGTGGTTACCATGAAATTCAGTTTACACAGGAAAAACAATATAAATTCTTGATTCTTTCCATTAACAATTTCTCAGAAAATGAACTGGTGATCTAGCACCTTCCAAAGCTATGATATCTATTTTTAATATCAACTTCTTTTTGTCTTTCTCACTAACTTCTAAGTTGTGTTATCTTGCTCAATTCTATAGAAATAAACATAGTGCTAATACATTCAGAATTCTTCGGACCCACTCCTGAATGCTAACAGTTTCCCAAAGTACTGTGAACTATTAACACTGAAAAAATGCACGGAGTAGTTTTAACAAAAACGAAGCCACTTTCACAAACTGACGATTTGGACAATGACAGCAGTTGCAGGGAGCAACAAGAAAACCGAAGTAAAACTTTGCAGGAAAGGTGCCTTAGACTTCTTTAAAATTCAGAACAACATTCCTCCTCACTCCCCTAAAGACTTCTTCAGAACCTTCTGCGTATCTTTGGTATAGAGCATGGGTATACAGCCACCCCTTTTTCCATAGAGGCTGATTCCAGAACCCCACAGATACCAAACTCCAGAAATACTCAAGTCAAAGCCCTCATAGAAAGTGTCATCATATTTTAATATAACCTATATGCATCCTCTCATATACTTTAAGTCATGTCTAGATTACTTATAACACCTAATACAAAGCAAATGCTATAAAAATAGTTGCCACTGCAGCATATTCAAATTTTGCTTTGGGGAACTTTCTGGAATTTTTTTTTTCTGAGTATTTTTGATCCTAGGTTGGTTGAATCCATGGATGCAGAACCTGTGGCTACAAAAGGCAGATAGTACATACAGAATCCACATGAATACTCTAGGTATACTGTAGGTTGAAAAATTACAAAGGCAACATAATTAAAAAATGCAGTTCAGTTCAGTCGCTCAGTCATGTCCCACTCTTTGCAACCCCATGGACTGCAACAAGCCAGGCTTCCCGATCCATCACAATCTCCCAGAGCTTGCTCAAACTCATGTCTATCAAGTCAGTGATGCCATCCAACCATCTCATCCTCTGTCATCCCCTTCTCCTCCAGCCCTCACATCTTTCCCAGCATCAGGGTCTTTCTATTCAGTCAGTTCTTCGCATCAGATGGCCAAAGTATTGGAGCTTCAGCTTCAGCACCAGTCCTACCAATGAATATTTTGGACTGATGTCCTTTAGGATTGATGGGTTTGATCTTGCAATCCAAGGGACTGTCAAGAGTCTTCTCCAATATCACAGTTCAAAAGCATCAATTCTTCGGTGCTCAGCTTTCTTTACGGTCCAACTTTCACATTCATATATGACAACTGGAAAAACCATAGCTTTGACTATACAGACCTTTGTCAGCAAAGAAATGTCTCTGCTTTTTAAAATGCACTCAAGCAATAGAGAAAGTCATAGGTGAGAAAAGCTGCTTCCCTACAATTACCTTCTGACAGTTAAAAATCATCCTGTGATTCCAAATCACAGGGTATCTACATCTCATGTAACTAAAAAGAAAAGCAGAAATGTACATGATATATGTAACTAAGCATAACACGGCAAGTGTTATAAAGCAGTATAATTAACTCCCTCTAGAACGCCAGAGTAAGTGATTGTTTCTGGAACAGTTTAAAATGCTTCCCAGAGGAATTCTACAATATATACAAAGAACTTATACTGATACTTCCCAAACTCTTTCTAACGATTGAAGAGAGGGGAACACATTCTATGAAGCCACCAAAGGTACTCTAGGAAGCCTCTATCACCCTCAAATGAAAACCAAGGACACTATCAAATAAGAAAATTCCAGGCCAATATCTTTGATGAATATAGATGCAAAAATCTTCAACAAAATATTAGCAACCAAATCCAACAACACATAAAAAAGATTAGATACCATGACCAAGCTGGATTCACTCCAGTCACAAGGATGATTCAGCATACACAAATTAATCAATGTGATACACCACATCAACAAAGGAAAAGACAAAAACCACTTGATCATCACAATAGATGCAGAAAAAGCATTTGATAAATTCAACATCCATTCATGAGAAGAACTCTTACCAAAGTGGGTATAGAGGGAACATAGCTCAACATAATAAAAGCTATTCACGACAAACCCACAGTCAACATAATACTTGACAGTAAGAAGCTGAAAGCCTTCCCACCAAAATCTGCAATAAGACAAAGACACCCACTCTCGCCACTTCTACGCAACAGCGTATTAAAGTCCCGTGTGTGTGCACGCACACACGCTCCAACATGTCTGGCTCTCTGTGGCCCCATGGATTGCGGCTTGCCAGGCTCCTCTGTCCATGGAATTTTCCAGGCAAGAATACTGCACCAGGTTGCCACTTCCTTCTCCAGAGGATCTTCCCAACCCAGGAATGGAACTTGTGACTCCTGCATTGGCAGGTGAATTCTTTACCACTGACTCACTTATGAAGCCAAATAGTATCAGTGACTTCAAGTANATGGAATTTTCCAGGCAAGAATACTGCACCAGGTTGCCACTTCCTTCTCCAGAGGATCTTCCCAACCCAGGAATGGAACTTGTGTCTCCTGCATTGGCAGGTGAATTCTTTACCACTGACTCACTTATGAAGCCAATTAGTATCAGTGGCTTCAAGTAAATATAAAAAATGGAAAGCTTAGGAGAACTTGTCACATTTGAAGAAATGAGAGAAATTCAGTGCAGTATGACTGAAGCTCAGAACACGTAATGGCACTGGGGGGGTTGGGGACAGAGAGGAAATGAAGAGGTGAGAGCTGAGGATGGATGTGTTAGCAGGGAACTGAGTCCCTAGGTAGAGAAAACTGGAATTACTCTTTTCCTTAACTTCTCCATGCCCATATTTTCTATTACCTTTCTCATCTGTTTTACTATTACTGTTCCTCTTTTTCCCCAAATTCTTTTTTAATAGTTCAGTCACTTCTTTGAGGGGCAGTAGGTCAGACCACACAGAATGCGGGATCTTAGTTCCCCCATCAGGGATTAAAGTCGTGTCCCTGTCCCCTCCATTTGAAGTGGGAAGTCTTAACCGCTGGAGCACCAGAAGTCCTACAAATATTTTTAATTAATGACTCTTTCCTCCATTCCACTTAATCTAATTCAAAATAATTTCATACTGCACTTCAATATTTATATGTAATCTTTTAATATGTGATAATCAGTATTCACTTAATACATTATACAAGACCTAAAACTTCATTTTTTAATAAGAAGGAATCTGTACCACTACTCTTGACCCTCCTTCTTCATGTATACTGACGCTCACACTGTACTCAACTTGGTTGTGGACTGTCTAGTAAGAAAAGGAGAGGCTCCCTTTTCCCCTTTTCTTTTTCTAGGTCTCTGAGGAAGGTGGATATCAATATGTGTGTATGCTAAGCACTTCAGTCTGACTCTGCGGCCCCATGGACTGTAGCCTGCCAGGTTCCCGTGTCCATGGGATTCTCCAGGCAAGAATCCTGGAGTGGGTTGCCATGTCCTCCTCCAGGGGTCTTCCCAACCCAAGTATCTCTTCCCAAACCTGCATCTCTTATATCTCCTATACCGGCAGGCGGGTTCTTTACCACTAGCGGCACTTGGATATCAATATAAATACTGCCAAAGCCTATCCATACTGCAAAGGCTTCCCTCTCTCCCCTCCCCCCGCTTTTTTTTTTAACTGGGTCTGAAAATTTGCTTTGGAGTACACAATTTAAATTTATGCCTTGGTAGTGCTGTATTTCACACTATCATCACAGAATCTTCCATGGTTGTTTTCGACAGAGCTTAGAGCTACAATCCTCCTCAGTGGAAAAAACAGGTTTGGGCTCCAGACTCTTTCCAGACAAATAAGGCAACTTTCAGAGAGCTTTCTAAGCAGCTGAATCAGAGCTGCCACAACACTCCCTTTGAGAGTCCCCAGAGGAAGTTTTCTTGCCAACTTCAGAAACAGCTATGTGTCACCACAAAAGAGAATTCATTCTAAACTAAAAAAGAAAAAAAAAAATCCAACGTAGCAGAAATTCCTTGCCCTAATAGAGATTTTATTTTTAAATAATACGTGAAGTAGTATTACTTATTCTTTGAAAGGCAAGCTTAATTTCCAAATAAAAAGGTTACTTCTAATACCAAGTCTGATGATGTTAATCAAGAAGGGAGGTTTTCATCTACAATAACAAGTTAAAAGATCGTTTTTAAATTAGTAAATAAAAATAAGCATTTAAAATGTAAGAAAAAGCAAAACAAATTACACTTTTATACATCAAGCTTGAAGTGGTTTAAGTCCAAAATCTGGGGGCGGGAGGATCTAAATAATTAAAAATAACTCAGACAAGTAACTCAGCACAGTACAGCCTGAATAACCCTAATATTAAAGTCTTCACTTTGTTTTAAAACTATGATTCTAACTAAAATGTAAGTCTAGAAAACAGCTGCATCTTCGAGAGCAGTGTCAGATAAAAGTATTAGCTTCCTTATTTAACGGAGAAAAAAAGGACTATGGATTAAAATTGTATGAATTTCTCTTTAAATTTCTCTCCCTTCTTTTCTTTACTTATTCTTTTCCTTATTTTCTTTTTTCAACACCATTGATAATTTAAGAAAGTTCTCTGAGTATGGTAACCTGATAAAATTATACATTTATAACAGGAAAATTTAAATAATATTAAAATCTAGACTGATATCTCCTGCTTCCCTGGTGGCTCAGACGGTAAAGCATCTGCCTGCAATGCGAGAGACCCGGGTTCAATTCCTGGGTCGGGAAGATCCCCTGGAGAAGGAAATGGCAATCCACTCCAGCACTCTTGCCTGGAGAATCCCATGGATGGAGGAGCCTGACAGGCTACAGTCCACGGGGTCACAAAGAGTCGGACACAACTGAGCGAATGCACTTCACTTGTTCAGACTGATATCTATGTAGGACTTACAGACTATTTTTAAGTAGAAGGGAACAAAACATAACTTCAGAAACTACAAATTATTTAAACAGTACCTAAAAGGAAAAAGCATAAATGTTCTGCTTTCATACATAAATTGATTTGTGGTTTATCCATCAATAAAAGCAGATGGCCATCTGATACGAAGAGGTGACCCACTGGAAAAAACCATGATGCTGAGAAAGATTGAAGGCAAAAGGAGAAGAGGGTGGCAGAGGATGAGATGGTTAGATAGCCTAGTGACTCAATGGACATGAATTTGAGGAATCTCTGAAACCAGTCTATCCTAAAGGAGGTAAGTCCTGGGTGTTCACCGGAAGGACTGATGTTGAAGCTGAAACTCCAATACTTTGGCCACCTGATGCGAAGAGCTGACTCATTTGAAAAGACCCTGATGTTGGGAAAGATTGAGGACAGGAGGAGAAGGGGATGACAGGGGATGAGATAGTTGGATGGCATCACCGACTCAATGGACAAGAGTTGGGGTAAACTCCGGAAGTTGGTGATGGACAGGGAGGCCTGGCATGCTAGGCCATGGTTCATGGTTCATACCCCATGGTTCATGGGGTCACAAAGAGTCGGACACAACTGAGCGACGGAACTGAACTGGGAGATAGTGAAGGACAGGGAAGGCTGAGGCGTTGCAGTCCATGGGGTCTGAAGGACTGAACAATAACATTTTCATGGATCACACAAGTGGCCACCGTAAATGGAGGTAATAATGTTAAACAAGAGTAGAAAAAGTCTGATAGAATTAGAAATCTCCCAAACTACTTTAGAAATGTCCTTTTTCTAACCTATATCTCTAAATCACATTTCAAAAAAAGAAAAGAGAAATGTGACATCAGAAAGTTTTTTCTTCCTGCAAATGATCAGAAGCAGGGTATATGATTTCTTGGTAGTCTGACTTTCAATTACTTTTCAGTTCAGTTCAGTTCAGTTTAGTCGCTCAGTCGTGTCCAACTCTTCGCGACCCCATGAACCGCAGCACGCCAGGCCTCCCTGTCCATCACCAACTCCCGGAAGTTCACTCAGACTCACGTCCATCGAGTCCATGATGCCATCCCGGCATATCACCCTCTGTCGTCCCCTTCTCCTCCTGCCCCCAATCCTTCCCAGCATCAGAGTCTTTTCTTGGTAGTCTGACTTTTAATTACTTTTCAAAATACAGATATAGTAAAGAACTACAAAGCTCCATTATAAAATAAATTTCTAGGTTCCAAAAGTGAAAATATATTAAATTTTAAATGTCACATTTTAACTCCATACTTTCAAGAGGTAAACATATTTAGATTAACTTCCTGATATTCTGAGCAAGAATCAACACAATATGACACTAAAATAAATTAAAATAATTTAGTTTTAAAAGACCCACTATTGTGAGTGTGAAGAAATTGTCACTAGCTTACTATTGGTAAAAGCTGTGAATTGCTATCAACTTTTCTGATGACAATTTGGTAGTACCTACAACAACTTTTAACATATATCTACTCTTGAACACTGGAGAAGGAAATGGCACCCCACTTCAGTATTCTTGCCTGGAAAATCCCATGGACAGAGGAACCTGGTAGGCTACAATCCATGGAGTCAAGAAAAGTCAGACATGACTGAGCGACTTCACTTTCACTTTTCACTTTCATGCACTGGAGAAGGAAATGGCAACCCACTCCAGTATTCTTGCCTGGAGAATCCCAGGGACGGGGGAGCCTGGTAGGCTGCCGTCTCTGGGGTCGCACAGAGTCGGACACGACTGAAGCGACTTAGCAGCAGCAGCACTCTTAAACACAGGGCTTCCCTGGTGGCTCAGATGGTAAAGAATCTGCCTGCAATTCAGGAGATACAGGTTTGATCCCTGAGTCAGAAAGATCCCTGGGAGAGGGAATGGCTACCCACTCCAGTATTTCTTGCTTGGAAAACTCCACAGACAGAGGAGCCTGGCGAGCTATAGTCCGTGAGTCTGGAGATGAGTCTGACATGACTGACAGACTAACATACACACATTCTTAAACATGGCCATTTCCCTTCTAGGAATTTTGTCCTATTAAAATACATGGTCAAATGCACAAGAGTAAACAGACAGTAATGCTTCCTGTAGCAATGTTATTGACAGAGAAAATCTTAAGAAGCAAATATATACTGATGTGTTATAAATTTATAGATTAAGAAACAGAGGCTCATACTGGTGTAAAGATAAAGGTACACCACATATATACTCTAAACAGACAGTTTCCAAAAGTATAATACCTTCACTTCACTTTATTCCTCAAAGCAGAGATCCAATGTCATTGCCTTGAGNGTTTTCTTCCCTTTGGAACAGGTCGTGGTGGCCGAGTTGGAACCCATGGAGGCACTCTGTCTTCATACATTGTGAAGAACATTGCTTTGGACAAAACCGATGACAGCAATCCCCGGGAAGCCATTTTGCGGCATGCCAAGGCGGCCGAGGACAAC
The DNA here is from genome assembly GCA_006410675.1 of Oreotragus oreotragus. NCBI lineage: Eukaryota > Metazoa > Chordata > Mammalia > Artiodactyla > Bovidae > Oreotragus > Oreotragus oreotragus. The sequence goes on along the minus strand of SJYX01010524.1, from coordinate 106,169 downwards.
CCATACTGGGTTTCTCCAGCATACTCCAAGTAAGGAACCAACCTTTTAAAATAGAACATTTCTTATGTTAACAAATTGGGTAGAACATAGCTTTGCGGTTCTAACCTCTCCCTTTCTTTTTTATTCTTAAGCATGAGAAATAGGCCAGGTACTGATGGTCCAGAAACACAGGCATTTGTTTAAATCTGAGGACTCTAAAATTCTAAATTTTTAAACTAGGCCACTTCCATCAGCGTTATACCAGTATTCTTGCCTGGAAAATCCCTTGGACAGAGGAGCCTAGCAGGCTCCAGTCTATGAGGCCACAAGAGTCAGACATGACTGAGCACTCACACAAACCCATTACAGGGGTTCCCTGGTGGCTCAGTGATGTAGAATCCGCCTGCCACTGCAGGAGACGTGGGTTTGATCCTTGGTGGGGATGATCTGGAGGAGGAAGTGGCAACCCACTCCAGTGTTCTTGCCTGGGAAATCCCAAGGACAGAGGAGCCTGGTGGGCTACAGCCCATGGGGTTGCAAGAGCGTCAGATACGACTTAGCGACTAAAACAACAGCAAAACAACAAGCCAGTTATGTGAAACTCATTCTACCTGTGATTAAAAAAGGAAGGAAGAAAGAAAGAAAATCACTGCCTGTATGCGTTATCTTAGCTGTGAAAGATGCCCTGTCGTGTCTGACTCTTTGCCACCCCATGTATATACAGTCCATGAAGTTCTCCAGGCCAGAATACTGGAGTGGCTAGCCATTCCCTTCTCCAAGAAATCTTCCCAACCCAGGAATTGAATCTAGATCTCCCGCACTGTGGGCGGGTTCTTACCAGCTTAGCCACCAGGGAAGCCCAAGAATACTGGAGTGGGCAGCTTATCCCTTCTTCAGGGAATCTTCCCTACCTAGGAATCGAACCAGGGTCTCTTGGATTGCAGGCAGATTCTTTATCAGCTGAGCTATAGTTAGGGTTAAAAACAGAAGGAAATAGCAACCCACTCCAGTATTCTTGCCGGGGAAATCCCATGGACAGAGGAGCCTGGAATGCTGCAGTCCCTGGGATTGTAAAGAGTCAGACACAACTTAGTGACTGAACAACAAAAAGCAAATGAAGAAGAACAGTTTGTAGGATCCATTATTGAGGATTAACTTTTATTTGTAGAGCTGGATTGTAAGTAATACTTAACACAGGTAGAGTAGAGCCTGCCAGTTCAGATGCCCTCAGTTAGCTTAACATGGGTGAAGCTATGGTCAGACTTACAGAAAAATCTTAAAAACTGTACAGAGAGTTGATATATACTTTTCACTCAACTTGCCCTGATGTCAGCACTTTACATGACCATAGTACATATGGTAGATTTAGTCCTAATTTTTTAAGGTATCTCCATAAATAGTCTTTTGAGCTTTGCTTTTTTTTTTTTTTCCCCACTTAACAGTATGACCTGGAAATCACTGTCCATCAGTTCATAGAGTTCATCCTCATTCTTTTTCACAGCTGCATAGTGACCCACTATGTGGCCACACAGTGCTTTATTCCGCTGCTCTCCTGTGTGCGTATTTAGATTGTTCCCAGTATTTTGCAATTACTAACATAGTGAACTCTGGGAGTTGGTCAGGGAGGCCTGGCGTGCTGTGATTCATGGGGTCGCAGAGAGTCAGACACGACTGAGCAACTGAACTGAATTGAACTGAACATAGTGAATAAATTTGTGTATGTGTATTTTTGTATTTTTAGAAGTAAATCAGATTCTTTTGTTGATGTTTTTATATATTTCTAAAGTTTGTGAGGAAGGTGATATTTATATGCTGGAAAAAATCCTTTATAAACCAACTCAACTTACGTGTTATACTGATATTGAGCCCCTATATGCGGATCATTATGATCTATGGATACTTTGCCTAAAAGTAAAACACACTCTTAACTTGGGTTCCTTAGAAGCAGACCTTGAGAAAAAGACCCCTGTGAAGATGATTGAAGGCAAGAAAGAGTACAACATTAAACAGAGTTCCAAGAAGGGTCGTTTTCCTTAGTATCCCACAGGGTGACCCTGGAGACCCTGGTCAGGGGCACAGTAACTGATCCAGCATCCATTAGTCATTGGTGATGGCTGGAGGTGGAACTGGGGGAGACACTTAAGGTACTTCCAACTCTCTGGGGCTCCAGCAACCTATGGACAGTCCCCTGACAGAGAGAGATGGATGCTACCGCTGTGAGTGAAAGCACCCTGCAGAAAAATGAAAAAGCGATTTGAGGGCCCCTGGTGGGGAGCATCATATCCTCTACTATATGTGTTGTAGCAGAGCAGACTGTATGACATCACTGGTGGATGTTCACACCATGTATGAATAACCAGACAACACAGATGGAACGTCTCAGAACGGTTAGTTGGATAATATCACAGCAGCTAAGAGGGTCATATCAAGGCTGGCCAGCTAAACAGTTTGCATTTAGCCTTCATTTGTATCAGATCTGTGTGCTATAAACTAATATGTGTCAACACATCCTTGGCATTCAGATATGCTTGTGGGCTTATGGATTATGCCTCTGTTGACACTTCTGTTTCTAATGGAATAGTTATTGTCTGTTACCATGAGGGATTTCTTCTACTTCAAAAATTTGTTTAGAAGCATACCAAAAAGTATCTGAGGAAAGAAGAGTAAACGGAGCCGTAGTGTAAAATTTGCCGAACATAGTTAAGTATCATTTTGATAGTGAACTGCTCCAAACAGATGTGCATACGTTGGTACAGAGTAGATTGTTGCAGTGTCTCCACAAATATTGAAAAAATGTCATTTGCTGATTAATGATTGATATTAGCAACACGAGCTTCCCAGGTGGTGCTAGTGGTAAAGAACCCACCTGGCCAGTGCAGAAGACGTGAAAGTTGTGGGCTTGATCCCTGGGTCGGGAAGCTCCCCTGGAGGAGGGCATGGCAGCCCACTCCAGCTTCTTGCCTGGAGAGTCCCATGGACCGAGCCTGGTGGTCTACAGCCTGTAGGTTGGACGTAACTGAAGTGACTTAGCACGCATGCGTATGTTAGAATCGTCTTTTTTTTCCCTGTGAACTTTTGGTTTATGTCTTTTGCCCTTTTGTCTATTTGTCTTTATAGTAAGGAGCTTAACCCTTTGTGTGCCATGTATTGCAAGTATTTCTACTAGTCAGTTGTCTTTATTTCTACTTTGTTTATGACATTTTTCCCCCAGGTAAAAAAATTTATGAAATGTGGCCAGATTTATATTAGCAACACGAGCTTCCCAGGTGGTGCTAGTGGTAAAGAACCCACCTGGCCAGTGCAGAAGACGTGAAAGTTGTGGGCTTGATCCCTGGGTCGGGAAGCTCCCCTGGAGGAGGGCATGGCAGCCCACTCCAGCTTCTTGCCTGGAGAGTCCCATGGACCGAGCCTGGTGGTCTACAGCCTGTAGGTTGGACGTAACTGAAGTGACTTAGCACGCATGCGTATGTTAGAATCGTCTTTTTTTTCCCTGTGAACTTTTGGTTTATGTCTTTTGCCCTTTTGTCTATTTGTCTTTATAGTAAGGAGCTTAACCCTTTGTGTGCCATGTATTGCAAGTATTTCTACTAGTCAGTTGTCTTTATTTCTACTTTGTTTATGACATTTTTCCCCCAGGTGAAAAAATTTATGAAATGTGGCCAGCTTTAGAGGGGTTTGTTGTTGTTGTTGTTGTTTAGTTGCTAAGTCATGCCTGACTTTTTGGCGACCCCCATGGACTGTAGCCCACCAGGCTCCTCTGTCCGTGGGATTTCCCAGGCAAGAATACTGGAGTGGGTTGCCGTTTCCTTCTCCAGGGGATCTTCCCAACCCAGGGATCAAACCCAGGTCTCCTGCATTGGCAGGTGGATTCTTTACTATTGAGTCACCTGGGAAGCCCCTGAAAAATTATATCACACACAAATAATTTCCAACATTTGTACCTGCTGTTTATCTTATCTAATTGTACTGACTAGTACTGCCAGAACAGTATTAAATAATAAAAGCAATAGTGCACATCCTTCTCTTAAAACATGTGTAATCGCCCTTTTTGTGGATGAAAAAAAAAATCAAATATTGGCAATTTCATATTGTTCAATTTAATGGTATCTCTCCATAAAGCATGACAACTTTTGGAAACACCCCCATGCAAAATGTTAGAGAAGATTCAACAAAGATTTATGGAACACCTACAGTGTGTCAGATATTGTTCTAAGTTGTGGTTTATGGAGCTTATATTCTTGGAGACAGAGACAGACAATAAATAAATCCGTAAATGTTAGATGGTAGCAAGTGCAATGAAGAAAGATAAAATAGGGATAAGGGGGCATAGAGTAATCGGGGAGAGAGAGGGGCACTGTTTTCAGATACAACAATCAGGTGGTCTTGGACTTGAGTGGAATGAGGGAATGAGCCCTGCAGGGATCCTAGGTGAAGAAAACACTGTGTGGAGACGAGAGGCATGTTGCTCTGAAATAGATGCTGAGTTTTATTGAATTCCTTTGTCATGTCTCTATGAATTTCTGCTTGTTGTGTTTTTGTTTTGGTGGGAGGTTTTTCTGGCACACTGTGGTTTATGCGATCTTAGGTCCCCAACCAGGGGACCAGAGATGGAACCCTTGACCTCTGCAGTGGAAGCGCAGAGTCCTAACCACAGGACTGCCAAGGAGTTCCCTGGGTACTTCTCCTTTGATCAATGAATATGATTAATCATATTACAGAATTCTGATAGTGAGTCATCCTAGCATCTGTGATATTGAGAGGGTAACAGGCAGGAAGGCCAGGGGTCTCCAAAGGGAAGAAATAGCCTGCAAGTGTCAGACATTTATCTCTCTTAAGCGGCAGGAGGAAACAAAGTAGCGATATTTTTTTCTTCCTCCATACAAATTTAAAAGGAGGTTTCTCTTTAAATTCTGTGTTGCCTGGTTTCACCTGAAGTTAACCAGTGCCTTTTTCTAATGGAAATGTTTATCTTAAGCTATGCTAATGTACTATGCATTTACCCCAAACTCTGTCTTCAAGTCGGTTCTGAGCCTTTTGGGCTCAGAACCTACTTGATAAACCAGTATGTTATACTCTGATATTGTTCCTCTAATCTATGTAAACGACACTATTTGTATGGTGCTCTGTCCTTCAAGATTCAAGTTAATCCTTTTATGGCCCAAGATGAACTATTTGGAGCCAAGATTATCCCAAAATACATCTTATGGGTGAAGGGCCTGGTGCCATTCTAAGTTTTGAGACATTCTTTCATTAACAGACTGCTGGTGACTATTTAACATCCAGCTAAAGACTAGCAAGGGGGTACTCTTTCTGCCCCCTTCTGATGCCTATGTCAGAAGCTTTCTCTGTCTCCTTTATACTTTAATAAAACTTTGTTACACAAAAGCTTTGAGCGATCAAGCCTCGTCTCTGGCCCCGGATTGAATTCTTCTCCTCCAGGGGCCAAGAATCCCGGTGTCGTAATTCAACAACAACCTTTCAGTATGACCCTCACATGCTTGTGGTTTGTTCTTTGTCAGGTGTTAGGCTGCCTTCATAAAAACTTTGTGTGCTTTCCTTTTCTGTATATACTCTTGAACTGCCTTGTGTACCATTAAGTCTATTTGTAAAAATAGGAGAGATGGTGAAACTGTTGAAGTCAGGTGCTTTTGTGGAGGAGAGAGTGAGTAGTAATTCCTTAATCTTTCTCTTGCTTGTCTATCCCCTCATGGAAAGTAGACTCTTTGGATTTTCTGACTTTTCTGAGTCTGCTTGATAATTAATATTTTCTTGGAAAAAAAATTTGTCCACATTTTCAGCTTTCTTTAAATAGAGTTAATTGAAGCAGAAATTGATTTTGTTCGTTGGTTGCTCTTACCCAATGGCATTTTCCTGCATCATAGGTGGTTTAGTATTATTTACAATTGAATAATATGCTAGCCTCATAGCAGTTCTGCAAAATGGGTTGAATAGATACTGTCATATCCTTATCTTACATGTGAGGAGACTGACAATTTACAGTTGAAACTAGAATCAGACTTCATTTCTCTTAATCCCTTGTAGGGCTTCCTTTGTAGCTCAGTTGGTAGAGAATCTGCCTGCAATGCGTGAGACCTGGGTTTGATCCCTGGGTTGGGAAGATCCTCTGGAGAAGGGAAAGGCTTCCCACTCCAGTATTCTGGCCTGCAGAATTCCATGGACATGTGTAGTCCACAGGGTCACAAAGAGTCGGACACAACTGAGTGACTTTCACTTTCCCTTCCCTTGATCCCTAATTTAATGAGCTCTTCAGAGGTCTGTGGGCTCTCAGTATACACCTTCCTGACGCTACGTTTTGCTCCCATCTCTTTCCTCCCATTCAGTTTTGTCACTTTACGTTGATTGCATCCTAAGTTCATGGTGCTGTCTGTGGCATGTAATTTGTTAGCCTGAATTGCAGTGCAATTTCTCCTGTGCTCACCTGCTAGATATACTGTTCTACTGCCAAAGAGCAGAGTGTTTGAAGGGAAGCTAATATTTAAAAGGATCTTTTCATAAAGGTCACTGTAATTGAGAATGTGTGTCTGATTGTTCTTCACTGCAGTTGATTTGTGTCAGTGATGAAGTGAAAATTTACTGTGTCTTGCATTATCCCAGAAAAACACAATTATTGACAGATATTACACAAATCTGCCTGCCTGCAGATGACATATAGTCACCTTTTCTCTCCAGTGATAAGAACAAAGAGCCTTTGAACCCTTTACCTTTATTTTTGAGTACTGAAGTTTCATTCCTGGCACTCACAATCTAATAGCCCTGTAAGTTTTAAAACACAGCAGGATCACAGAGGACTCTGGTTTAGCTACACATGGGCAGATTCAATTACAGTTTCTTGTCAAAAGATGTTGCTGTAGGGAGGGGAGGGGAGCTGGCTGGGGAGGGGGCAGGATAAAGGTCCAGAATGCTCTTAGCTTACACATCCCCACGGATAGTTGTGTGTGGGAGACTGAACCCTGGCCAGTAGCCTGACAGCCTGACAGCTCTGTCAGCCGTGGTCACTTTTCTTGCCAGTTAAGTTGCCATTATTGCTGGTTCAGTCAGTTTAATTTTCAGTGTGCATGTCTCATGTGATACAGGATACATGGATATGTGTGTGAGCATTAATTTTTATACTAATAACATTAATTTTGTATTAATATAATTGTATATCAATTAATTAATATATCATTGCCATCTATAAAGGATCCACTGAAGTCATGTTGAGTTACTAGGCAATATTTCAAGAGGTCAGTCATTGAGTGAGTAAAGATTTGTGTCAGGAAGAGACATAAACCCATAGAGAGAAGTATAACTTTTTTCCCCCTGAGTTGTGGTTGCCTGACTGATATCACTGACCACTATATTCCTATTAAAGGCCAGTGTTTCTCAAAGTAATTTTGTGGACTGTCTGTGTCAGAGTCGAGGGTGGGAGTAGGAAGGTTAATAATGCAGATTTCTAGACTTCCCCCCCAATTCCATTAGACTGAGAGATCGGGGCTGGTAATCGGCATCTTAAGAAGTTCTCCAGGTGATTTTTTTGCCCACTAAAGTCTGGTAATAATTTTTAAAGTAATTATGTAAAATAAACCTCAAATTATTCACCTTCTAAAACTTCAAATGTATGAAATAGAGTATTTTGATTATAGACATTCACACTGAAGACAAGTTATGTACATATAAGAACATTTCCCCCAGGGTTTTTTTTTTTTAATAGTAAGCTGCTGTGTTGTATTTAATATGTAAATTATTTTATCAGATACATTCTACATACAACTTTTGAAAATATAAATTGGGGAATAAAGGATGTGGTAGTAATGACACTGCTGTTGTACCTTGCCAGTCATGTTTAAAATTCATATATATATATATATATATATTATCCTTTTAATCCTCACAATAATCCTATGAGAAAGCGATATTATTTTTCCAGTTTGGCGTATGAGGAAACATGTAACTTGACCAAAGCCATACAGGTAGCAAGAGGCCCAGTTGGGATTTGAACACCGGTGGTCTTTCCCCAAAGCCAAGAGCTTCCACTTTTGAGTACTACAGCATATTGCCTGTCATCACAAAGCAACTGATAGTAGTTATTGGAAGTTTAATAATAGTGAAGCCAAAAAGATTACCGCATGTGCCAGCATGGTATAGTGGAAGAATGCTAGACTAGGAATCAGAAGTCCTGGGGTTTAGTTCCTGCTCCAGGGCTCACTTAACCTTCATGAGACTCTTTCCCCATGTATGAAGTAAGAGATTAGGCTACACTCATGCCCAGTTTTTGTGCATGTTTTCAAATAGAAATTGTGGCACACCGTTACATACGTTTTGTAAACGTGAGCTTAGGGAGGGCATTGATGTTACCTGGGCTGCCTCAGGCCTGTGTGCTCTTCAAAGATTTAATCATTCTAACTTGTTTGCCCACTTATTGATAGTGGTTTTAGAAGGTTCTTTTTGTTTTTGTCCTCTATTTTTTCCCCCAGTTTCCACAGGTTTCATGTATGTCCCTTTTCCCACTCACCCAGTCTTGGAACTCTCGCACAAGCATTATGAGTTAGCATATCCTGTTTAATGAGTCTGAGATATGTTTAGGTATTTTCCAAAATATTCATCTTCGTTTTCTGAAAAAGACAGAACATTCTTTTTCTTGTTTCCTCTCATCTTATGCATCCCTAATGGTTTTTATGTGTAACTGAATTACCTCGCTGTATACATGAAGCATTGTTAATCAACTATGCTCCAATATAAAATAAATATTTTTAATAAATAAATAATAAAAATTATCTCTGCTTAGCTCTTCATCGAAAAGAAGGGACCATTTCAAGTGGAATCGTTTGGGCAAGCCTTTATAATCTTCATAACTCTGCAGTTGTGATGGCTGGGTCAGAGTTCATCTGTGCCGTATTCATTCTAACAGGATTAACAAGTGTGTCAGATTGTCAAGTCATGGCTATAGCTGATTTTGGCTTTGAGGTTTCTGCTTGGTAATAAACAATGGGCCTTGAGCCAAAAAAGCTTGTGGTTTACAGTCACATACTGATGACTAAATATTATAAATGATTTCCCCTCATACTCATTCTGTTACCCTGGAGCTTGCTTCATGCTTTTTGAATGAATCATATCAGGAGAATATCCATAACTAAAAAGAATTTGACCTGTCAACTTCCCATTGCACCCAGAGACACTTTGAGACTTCTCTCTGGACTGAGCACTTGAGGAGGAGTGTAGAAAGCCGAGGTTAGAGCTTAGTCGGGAGAGACAGCCTTTGAATCTTTGAAAGGGCACTTTGAATGTCTTACATAAACACTATATCCCCAATAAAATGCCCTTTTGGAAGATTACAGGGAGAATTTTTATTCATTACTGACTGTTCCTACGCAAAATTCCTCTGGATGGAAAAACTGAAGATGCTTTGAGAAGCACTGCTTCAGGTGTGGCCCCAAATTGGAGGCTAAGGTTTTTCTAAGGTGCCTCCTTTTTATCCCAGGAAGGGGGTTTGTTCTTCCTCGTTCCCAAAGTGGAAATGAGGTGGGATTCAGCTTCTGTTGGGCTTCTGTCATTGTTCTGTGCACGCTATTGCTGGAAGAAGACTCACTTTGTACTAATAACTTTGAGAATTCAGTTTAAAAAACGTTCCAAGAGGAACATTCATCAGCAAGAAGTTTCAGCTATTCAGAATTTATAGATTTGAGAAAGGCATTTGCTTAAGCTTTTATATTTACTTCATGAAATATTAACTATTAGCAAGTGCAGAATGTTACTGAAGCTAAAACAAAGCAAAAATGCCATCACCCCTCCTCTGATTAGTTTATTTAACTGTTAGCGGTAATAACTATATTGCTGTCTAATCTGCTCTCCTTTTCTTGGCAACTCTAATAAGCAAGATGACACATATAGTCAAGTGAAAAATGTTTACTATTTGCCAAATGAGTTAATCACACTGGAAAATAAAATTTTCACATCAGCCTTCTGTAAGTTTATTTTCAGTTAACACTTAGAAAAATGGGNTCTAATCTGCTCTCCTTTTCTTGGCAACTCTAATAAGCAAGATGACACATATAGTCAAGTGAAAAATGTTTACTATTTGCCAAATGAGTTAATCACACTGGAAAATAAAATTTTCACATCAGCCTTCTGTAAGTTTATTTTCAGTTAACACTTAGAAAAATGGGGAAGTGTGGGCAGTAAACCAGTGAAACAGTCTGGATAAAGTTGGACACTTCGCTACTTCCTAGTGAGGCTTATTAGCTCATCCCCCCTCACCTATTGAGTATGTGTGATGCTTGGGCTTAATGGAATGTTCCCCTTCCTTCCTTTTTCTTCGGATCAGTCCTTTTACAGGATTTTGTTTGGGGCGCCTGAGGTAAACCTGCTATGAGACTGTAGAGTTGACCTGTCTCTTGAGAATTCTAGAGAAGCTGATTAAACAGAAGCCAGGAAATGGGTGGCTATAGAATGCCTTCTTGAACCGGTAGAGTGTGCTTCTTGCACACTGTCTGTTTATATGTATATTTCCCTAGCTGCTGCCATGTCTTCAGTGCCCCTTTGGTTTTGTTTTTCTACTTTTTCCTCATGGAAGCACCCAAAAGAGTCTGTGTTAAGACCAGTGTATGAATTCCATTTCCTCAGGCTGTCCAGAAAAGAATCCATTCTTTGTGGCCGGTGACAAGGTTAGAAGGGGCTTACAGGGTTTTTTTGTTGTTTATGTGTTGGTTTCCTATTGGTTTTAAAAGTAGGAATTTCTGGACCAGCTTTTAAGTGTTTCCAAAACATTTTATCTTTTTGCTTGTGTCATTTGCTCTTGCTTGACACTCTTGATTTATTTTTATAGATGTTTTCTATGCCAAGGGCAAATTGGGCCACCCTCAGGGAAGAAATCTCCTGGTTATGTTCCTCACTCTGCTGGAAGTTGCCTAATCACCTCTGTTCTTCATTGTCTTGAAAAGTGACTAAAGAAGTCTGTTTTAAATGCCCTAAATTATCCTGAATTGATTTTTTTTTTTTTTTTTGGTCTCCCCTTTGTATGTATTTCCAAAAAGTCGCAAAAGAAAAGCTGCTAGAAATAAATTTAAAGATAAAAATTGCTGGCAAGAAAGAATAGCTGCAAGATTTAAAGCTATAATTCTTTCATTTTGCTTTATAAAACAGTGGCATTCCCTAGACTGGATAGATACACTCTTTGCGCTAAGTCTAGTTATATGTTTTGAAGAACCTGGTCTTTCTTCAGCAGACAACATACAGCTCTTATGGAAGGTGCTGACCTGTGTGTAAGAATGTTGGTTTTGCAGGGGCAGGATGGATTGGCACGAGGGAAACTTCCTTCCGTGGGCCGTATCTCCCTACCTCCCCATCCCATTCTCCTGAGAATTAGAGACTGCTCCTTAAAGGGTGGCCCTGTGAGAATGCAAGCTCAGACTTCCTTCACCGAGTCTTCTGTAGCATCACACAGGCCAGCTTCTCTAGACGTGAGAAATACTTTCCTGCACTTGCAGTAAACTCGTCATGTGTAGCAGTCTGTGTTAAGAACACAGATTCTCTGCTTTCAGAGCCTTTCTTTCCCAAGCACAGGGAGGGAGGGAGCGGCCAGCAGACACTCCTCCCAGTGTGCTCCACCTGCCAGTGCTGACAAGATAAGCTTAGGAAATTTTATAGCAATTGGAGATTTTTATTGAATCTAATAAAACATTTGGATCTGTGATTTAAATCTTTTAATTTTTTTCTAGAAATATTTATCTGCAAGCAGTCAGAAATTAGAAAACAAAGTCTGGCCTTGCACCACAGATGGTTTGAGAAGCACTGCTGCAGGCACGGCCTTGGGTTAGAGGCTAAGGCTTTTCCTGTGGTGCCTCCTTTTTTCCCAGGAAGGAGATTTGTTCTTCCTCATTGCCAAGTTCAGGAGCCTAGTCTTTTCCTTTTTTAATTTTGGTAAAATACACATAACATGAAATTGGCCATCTTAACTACATCCACATGATGTGCGACCAGTCCCCAGAACTCGTTTCATCTTGCAGTACTAAGTTCTATGCCCACTACACTGCAACTCTTCGCTTTAATCTGTTGATATTGTCTTTTGATGTACAGTTTTTAGTTTTGATACAGTCCAGTTTACCTATTTTTGCTCTTGCCTGTGTTTTTCGTGTCATATCAAAAAAAATCACGACGAAATCCAATGTCATAAAACTTTCCCCTGTGTTTTCTTCTTAAGGCTTTATCATTTTTGCTCTTAGGTTTAGGTCTTTGATTGATGCTGAGTTAATTTTTGTACATGGTATGAGGTAAGGGTCCAGTTTCATTGCATATGGATATACAGTTTTCTCAGTGTTTTTTGTTGAAAAGAGCCCAGTTTTATACTCAGCTATTATCTACCTGGGCAGCAAAATGAAAGGAAAAAATGGTAAGCAAGCATTCCTGGGAAAATTTGAGCACTGGTTTATGCCTTGATTTTGGCAGTTTGGGGAAGGGGAACATGACTATTGAATGCTCAGTGGAACACGAAGGCTCCGTGTCATGCTTTGATGTGTACACATAATACAGCTATTTTGCTGACAACATTTTTATTTGTTCAAAAGTGGCATTTAAAATAAATTCATGGAGTTTCACAAATAAGACCTTCCAGCCTTCCAAACAAGTTGATCCCCCTTGAGTTAAAATACCTGGAGAGAAAAAGAAAGCTGTTGTGGTCTGGTAATTGAAAGTGACAGTCTTAGTGGCCCTCATATGAAAATTTACTCAGTGAATTTTGCTGAGTTCAATTATAGGGAAGGGGAAGGTTATCTCCTTTGAAAAACTAAACTCTTTCTTTTGTCTTGGCTTCTGGGAAATTTAGTGCTAAGTTTTATGCTTGGTTATGTATCTCTTCATCTTTTTGTTCTTGACCTTCTACTTATTTGTTTTGTTTGGATTTTCTTTATAATTCAGTTTTATTGAGGTATACTTTATTTACAATAAAATGCAAAATGCACCCTTTTCAAGTCTTGACAAATGTATACACCTGTAATCACCACTTCAGTCAAGATTATACAGTGTCTCCATTCACACAAAGCGTTCTCCCATGCCTCTTTGCCATCATTACTGCTTTTCTGCCCCTTGTTAAATAGATCCATTGATTCTATGCCCTTCAGTGTTTGCCACTAACCTACTAAAAATACTTCTGGAAGTAGGTGGATTATAAGGGGAAAAAAAGTGACTACATAAATGAAATAGCCTTTTCAAGTTGTAGGTTTTCTTCCTGTGACCTGTCATTCCGTTTCTTTTTTTATATCCCCAAAAAGTGGCACTACAACTTCATAAGGACTTTTCTCATTGCAGCTAACTCTGATGAGCTATGAAGCATTCCCAGCTATCTTTAGAAGACCTTGTTCTGTTTAATCTCATAGAAATTAAATAGCTAGTTCTAAGGATTTATTTTTAAACTTCCAGCACATTTTATTACAAAGTAGATAGAAGAGCGTTATCTCAACATAAAGGATATTTCACTTAAACACATTTTAACTCATGGTAAAATTCACAGTATGTATTGCATTCATTTTGTGTGTGTGTGCATGCATTTTTGGGAATATATTGTTGCAAACATCCTCAGTACACATTGCACCATGAAAGAAGGTGAAAGTTGCTCAACCGTGTCCAACTCTTTGCGAACCCATGGACTGTAGCCCACTAGGTTCCTCTGTCCATGATATTCTCCAGGCCAAAGTACTGGAGTGGGTTGCCATTCCCTTCTCCAAGGGATCTTCCCAACCCAGGGATCAAACCCAGGTCTCNTGCTCAACCGTGTCCAACTCTTTGCGAACCCATGGACTGTAGCCCACTAGGTTCCTCTGTCCATGATATTCTCCAGGCCAAAGTACTGGAGTGGGTTGCCATTCCCTTCTCCAAGGGATCTTCCCAACCCAGGGATCAAACCCAGGTCTCCTGCATTGCAGGCAGATTCTTTACTGTCTGACCACTGTGAAAGTGAAGTCGTGTCCAACTCTCTGCGACCCCATGGACTATAGCCTGGGGCTTCTCTGTCCATGGGATATTCCAGACAGAAGTAACAGAGTAGGTTGCCATTTCCTTCTCCAGGGGATCTTCCCAACCCAGGGCTAGAACCCGGGTCTCCTGCTTTGCAGGTGGATGCTTTACCTTCTGAGCCACCAGGGAAGCTCCTGAGCACCATGGATGGTGCTAAATAGAGGAAACCAGGCACAAAATAACAGGCATCCTACAGAGACAGGACGGACACAGTGAGGCTGCTCTGTGAGACCAGGAGTCAGGATGCGGTGACCCTGGGTGGGGGGTTAGTGACTCGAAGGGAATATGAGGGGCTTGGGAGCTAGCCATGCTGTTTCTTCTTCAGGGTGTTGGTTTCATGCCACACAGAGTGTGTGAAAATCCAGAGAACTGTGCATGCGTGAAATAATGCACTTCTCTCTTTGTGTTATACTTGAGTTAATGTTAAAAACACACACTTCATCATCGTCCACCCTGGGCCTTTAGCCCTTTGGGACCCACTAATCAAGTTCAACGTCCACATTTAGTGGAGTAGGAAACCAAGCCCCTGAGAGGGGAAACACCTGTTCCAGGTGACAGAGCAAGTCAGGGGCCAAACTGGGAATGGATCCCCAGCCCGAGGCTTAGCTCGAGGGCTCCTCACCACTCCAGGCTTCCAGAGGATTTTTTTCAGCCAGACAAATTTGTTCCTGTACGGGTTAGTCTATACCCGGAGGATCAACATCTTTGCCAGAAAGATGAAATATGTCATGAGCACCAGTTGCTGTGTTGTAGCATGTTAGAAAGTCAGTGGCCCTGCTTTCTAGTAACTCAGCAACTCATGACCTATGAAAGTCTGCAGCTGGTTTTGGAAATGTTAAGAGTTATGACTTGTTCATAGATGTCACAGCAGTGTCTTGAAGTGACAACAAGAAATGTAACCAACTGGATTGTGTATGGGGATAGTGTGGGCTCTAGGCAGGTGACTGGAAAGATAGGAACTGTGCCTAACTTGTGCATGAGGGATTCTGGTGCATGCCTGGCATCGAAACAGTGTCTGCATGGGAAATGGATGGTTTATGCTTCTTCCCCAGGATAATAAAGCAGCAGCGAACAGTAATAATAAGGGTTTTTTTTCTTCCAGTTTTATTGATATAATTGACATATAGCACTGTATAAGTTTAAAGTAGGATAGTGATATGATTTACATACATCATGAAATGATTACCACAATGTTTAATAAGCATCCATCATCTCATACAGACACACAATTAAATAGAAAAAAAGTTTTTTTCCTTGTGATGAAAACCCTTAGGACTTATCCTCTTAACAACTTTCATATATAGCCTAAGGCAGTTTTAATTCTATTTATCATGGGATAAATTGCATCCCTAGTATTTATTTGTCTTCTGACTTTGAAGTTTATTCGACTTGAAGTTAACTTGAAGTTTTCAACTTTTAACTTGAAGTTTTCGACTGCCTTCTTCCAGTCTCTCCTCCTCCGCCCCCACCTCTGATAACCGCAGGTCTCATCTCTTTTTCTGTGAGCTTGTCTGTTCTGAAGTATAACTGACCTAAAGCACTGTGTTGGTTTCTGGTCCCCTGCACGGTGATGCAATATTTCTGTGCATGTCACAGTGATCATCACGATAAGTCCAGTTACCATCTGTCGTCGTATAGGGGTGTCACATGATTATTGACCCTCTTCCCCACTCATTCATACCAGCGACTCTTATTTTATAACTAAGTTTGTACCTCTTCATCTCCCTCACCTGTTTCTCTGCTCTCTATACCCCCTCCCCTCTGGCAACCACTTGGTTAGTAATATAAGGTTTTAACCCTGTTTCACTTGCCAGATAAAGGGGATTTTGACAGTAGTTTACCATTCTGCAATGACCTTCCTATTATGAACTGAACTCTAAATGAAGATGTAAGCTGAAGTATGTCATCTGCAGATAGCATGCTTTAATGGTCCCTCATAATGCAACTTAGCAGCAGCAGCAGCATAATGCAGTAGAGCTGCTTTTAAAAGGAAACCAGCATTACTGAGAGGGGCATACATTATGGCCATCTGATATTTTCCTGCAATTATTTTCTGTGTGAACCATGTAAAAAGGAATGACATTGAACCATGTATGTTGACAAAGCACAGCAGGTCCTGATGCAAAGATTGCTTGATGCGCTGCGTGTCAGTATTACACCAGTGACGCTCAGTAGTAGATCCTACAGTGCTGGATATTCGCATGCATTGATCTGGGTGTTGGGTGGAAGGAATGTTCATTTGTTTTCTTTTTACTTTTGCTGACAGGTCCAAGTTACCATATATGTTATCTGTTATTTTAAACTCATGAGATAAGAAAACTCTTGCCTCAGATTCTGCTGTTTGTGTACACTCTAATCAAGTGCATTTGGACTACTTAAGTCTAGGAACAGCCCACAGAGTTATAAATAAAGACTGTGTAGATTCTTGCTTGGTGACTATAGTTTGGCCTCCCAAACAGTCCTGGTTATTTAGCTCAAGTTTGAGGTGGAGGGTGGTTATGGATGTGTGAGTTTCCACTGAATTTGATACATTTTCATTTTATTTAAGGAAAGGACAACATACATAGTCTGCCATAGAAGGAAAACCTTTAAAAGAATCTGAACATAATTAAATTTCCATTATCCTTTTCTTTGCCAGCAGGTTAATGATTCTCTAATAATTGAGATGTAATTGATCCCCCAAATGTGCTTCCACTTGATGAAAGTAGCAAAGTCCAATACACACTTGCTGACTAAATTTTTCCTCTCCTCTTTAACTCTCTTTTAGGACTCAGCCCAAAACCATGTTTGCCCAAGTTGAGTCTGATGATGAGGAAACAAAGAATGAGCCAGAATGGAAAAAACGTAAAATTTGAAGCATCTCCTATGAGAGCTGTTTGCATGAGGGGGAGGGATATTGAACAGGTTTGTTTTTTTTAATGAAATAAAAACACATTTTTATGAACAGGTTTTGTCCTTTGCATTATTGAGCCATTCAAAAGGTTGGTAGCTACCCTTCACTAAACTTGTGTTTACATTTTCTTACCTTTGACTATTAAACTGTATTATAAGTAAATAAGAAGTAGATTCTTAGCCTATTACCGAGTACTTTCAGTATTTGAAGACTTTATTCAACAGTTATTGGTCTTATACAGATTGTCATAACCTTGAGGGAGGGGAACACACACTGAGATGTACATCTGTCGTGAGCAATTCTAAGAGCACGGTATGGAAATGAACATCAAAATGGTTAATATCTCTGTATAATTTCACAACAGTTGTTTACATGACTGTAAATAATTAGGATGAGTTCAAACTGAAACTGTTGCCATACTAGGAAACAATGTGTATCTGATTATCCTAGAACAGCAGAAAGCAGTGATCAGGAGTTAGGAAGTGGGCTTTGAAATAAGACCAGTGTGGGTTCAAATCCTGGCTCTGCTCTTTACTGTCTGGGTCACTTTAGGAGAGTTATTAAGCTTCTCTCTTCTGGACCAGGAGTCCGCAACCACCAGGCCACGGACTGGTACCCCTGTCAGATCAGTGGCCACATTAGATTGGAAATAAAATGCACAGTAAATGCAATACACCTGAATCATCCTGAAACCATCTGCTCCAATCCCCACCCAGGTCCGTGGAAAAATCGTCTTCCAGGAAACTGGTCTCTGGTGCTAAGATGGTTTGGGACCGCTGTTCTAGACTCAGATGATGATAGTACCTTCGAAGGTTTGTCAGAGCATTAGATAAGACATACGTGTAAAGCATTTAGTATAGTGCCTGACATGCAGTAAATATAACACTAAAAACTTGCTCTTTTAAAACAGAGCTAGTGACAATGACTTAGTCTGGTTTTTATCTGTATTAATTTAGAGAAGTATAGAAGTGTTTTGTAAATTAAAGGCTGTGTAAGTAGAAGACTTTAAAGATCATTCTGAGAAATATTTGTACTTTTGTGATTAGAAAGCTAAATTTAAAAAATTGGCAGTTTGTCCAAAGTAATAATGAGTCAATAAAATAAAGTCCTGATTCATTCTCAAGCATGAAAAGGTCCACTTGTATTGTGAGTAACAAGAAGGAAGTCATCTCTGTGCTAAATCTGCCTTCTCTCCCCTAATTTTCCGTCGACCCAGAGTAGTTTTTGCCTGTCAGATCATCTCCACTAGACAATTCAGATTCTTTAGTACTTTTGCCTTCTGCTCTCCTCCCCTCTTCTATCCCAGGGAACAAAATAGTTATGAGAGTGAATGATGACCCAGAATCTGTATCAGAAAGCTCCAGTTTCTGAGAGCTTCACATACTACCTTTCCCCACACCTTTTCCTTGAACAACCCTTCAAACTTATACAGAGGTTTTTTTCCTATAGTTCTGAGGTGGCAATGGGCATTCTTAAATTCTAGAAACCTTCAACCTTGTAAGCTAGTTTCTGTCCTTTTCTTCTCCCATCCCCATCTTCACCCCATTCCCCTTCCCTTGTCATTTAGCTTAATAGGTAATAAGGGGAAGAACTAACATTTGCTGAGTGCCTACTCTCCGATGACTGCTATTTTTTAAATTCATTGTTATTGGAGCATAGTTGCTTTCCAGTGCTGTTCGTGTCTTGTTCAGTCACTCAGTCGTGTCCATCTCTTCGCAACCCCATGGACTGTAGCATGCCAAGCTTCCCTGTCCCTCACTATCTCCTGGAATTTGCTCAGACTCATGTCTGTTGTGTCAGTGGTGCCATCCAACCGTCTTATCTTCTGTCACTCCCTTCTCCTGCCCTCAGTCTTCCCAAGGATCAGGGTCTTTTTAATTGAATTGGCTCTTCGCGTCAGGTGGCCAAAGCATTGGAGCTTTAGTTTCAGCATCAGTCCTTCCAATGAATAATCAGGTTAATTTCCTTTAGGATTGATTTGTTTGATCGCCTTGCTCTCCAAGGGACTCTTAAGAGTCTTCTTCAGCACCACAACTCAAAAGCATCCAATTCTTTGGCACTCAGCCTTCTTTATGGTTCATCTCTCACGTCTGTACATGACTACTGGAAAAACCATAACTTTGTCATAGCTTTTCTTCCAAGGGACAAGCATCTTTTAATTTCATGACTGCAGTCACTGCAGTGATTTTGGAGCCCAAGAAAAGAAAATCTGTCACTGTTTCCACTTTTTTCCCATCTATTTGCCATGAAGTGATAGGACTGGATGCCATGATCTTAGTTTTTGATTGTTGAGCTTAAAGTCAGATTGTTTACTCTTCTCTTTCACCTTCATCATGGGGCTCTTTAGTTCCTCTTCACTTTCTGCCGTTGGGGTGGCATCATCTGCCCATCTGAGGTTGTTGATATTTCTCCCAGCAATCTTAAATCCAGCTTGTACTTCATCCAGCCTGGCATTTTTGCATGATGTACTCTGCATATAAGTTAAATAAGCAGGGTGACAGTATACAGCCTTGATGTACTTCTTTCCCAGTTTTGAATCAATCGTTCCTCTATGTTTGGTTCTAACTGTTGCTTCTTGACCTGCATACAGGTTTGGCAGGAGACAGGTCAAGTGATCTGATATTCCCATTGCTTTAAAAATTTTCCACAGTTTTTTGTGGTTCTTCTACACAGCAAAGTGAATCAGCTATCTGATGACTTCTGTCCTAAACTCTACCTACATTAGCTCATTTAATCCGCATAAAAAACCCTGTGAGTAGGTAAAATAACTAAACCCATTTTACAGATGAGACAAAAGAAGTCCAGAACATCAAATAATCTGGCTAAGATTACATTTAGGGAGGACTGTATGGAGACACCCAAGATCTCTAAACGTCAGTAATTAACAAATTACTGCTCTAAATTTTCTATTCTTATTGAAATGTACTTCATCTAAAATCAATTACAGACCACTGTTTTGTTCCAGCTGCTTAGGATTTGTAAATTTATTGCTTCTTGGATAAAATTTACTGAACTCATGTCAGATTTTTTCCCGTCTTAACATAAACATTGCACCATATGGAAGTATTCGTCTTGCCAGGAGGGCTGGAGTGAGAAGCAAAAACTTGATCATAGTGGTCTTGGCGGAGTCTGCTATGATGTAAGGGAAGGGGAAACTGTGCAAATTTAGCACTGAGTTGGTTTTTCTCGTTATTACCTAGAGCACAACTGGCCCTTCTCATGCTTGAGATGCCCCCTTTCACTCGGGGGACTTTTGTAAAAAAAATTGTTTTTTCCACACAAGATTATCGAAATACACATAAGAATTTCCAGGCTCAGTTTTGGTGAGGAAGGACCTGGGAACCAGGACTGGACACAGAGGGGGTGCTCATTTCATCCGTTGTTTCAGTGCCAGGATGGTGACCCCGCAGGCCTCACCCTCTCAGGCCCCTCAGGCCTCTCTGCCCCGTATAACTTGTGTTCCTGACCCCGGTCAGCTCCATTTCTGTTCACTCAAGTAAGGAACCTGGAAGTTAAAATGACTCCTCCTCCTTCGCCCCCACTCCCACCTCATCTAGTTACTTGCTGGTTTCTACTTGTGCTGTGTTCTGAATCGCTCATATTTGACCTCCACGGCTCTCCCTACCATCCTGACTGGAGTTGAGACCTCCTTCGATCCCTCACCAGGAGCCTCCCTCCCAACTTGTCTGTTTTTCATTTGGTCCTCATCTAATCCATCTTTTTTTTCTTCTATTATCAGAATTAACTTTCTAAAACCAAATTCTGTCATTTCCTGCCTCTGCTTAGAGCCTTGCAGCAGCTCTGTGCTCTTTCTCTAATCCATCTGTGTGGCCCTGGGGGCATCAAATCATCCAAGATTCGGCCTATCCTGGTCTTTTTTTTTTTTTTTCCCATTGATTTTAATAATTTATCATAGTTTCTTCTTAAAAATTTTTTAACTGAAGGATGATTGCTTTACAGTGTTGCACTGGTTTCTGCCATACAACAACACAAATCAGTCATAACAATAGACTGATCCTCCTGCTCTTTCTTCCTTTAACTCTTGCTGATCTCACATAGCAAGTGGTGCTGGAAAAGTTTCTTGAGGGTCCCTTGGACTGCAAGAAGATCAAACCAGTCAATCCTAAAGAAATCAGTCCTGAACGTTTATTCGAAGGACTGATGCTGAAGCTGAAGCTCCAATACTCTGGCCACCAGATGGGAAGAAATGACTCATTAGAAAATACTCCGATACTGGGAAAGATTGAAGGCAGGAGAAGGGGACGACAGAGGATGACATGGTTGGATGACATCACCGACTCGATGGACTTGAGTTTGAGCAAGCTCTGGGAGTTGATGATGGACAGGGAGGCCTGACATGCTGCAGTCCATGAGGTCGCAGAGTCAGACACGACTGAGTGACTGAACTGAACTAATCTGACACCTGATTCTGAGATCCACCCAAACTGAACCCAGAGGTACCATGTTCTTTGGCACTTGAGTGCCTTTGCACATGTCTCTTTGTTGTCTGCCTGTTTGCTTTTGAAACTGGGGAGCATTCCACCTTCCTTGAGCAGCCTTCCCTGACCCACCCAGGCGGACAATTATTTCCTCCCTCTTAGGCCCCCATGGCTGCTTACGTACCTCTCCACTGCAGCCTTCTTTCATGTTGCGCTGTAAATCTGTACATGTGCTTGGCTTGCGGGCCTAAGGGTGTCTGTTTCCCCCACTGGGAAATAGAATGTAAAAACTAAAATACTTTGGGTTCTGTGAATGTTTAACGAGTTTGTTTTGAAAAATGAGAAGAGCTGTATTTTTTTTTTTAGTTTTATCAGAGTATAATTGATTTGCAGTGTTGTGTTTCTACTGTACAGCAAAATGAATCTGTTATACATATATTTCAGACTCTTTCCCATACAGGCCATTGAGTAGAGTTCCCTGTGCTTTACAGAAGGTTCTTCAGTTCAGTTGCTCAGTCGAGTCCGACTCTTTGTGACACCATGGACTGCAGCACACCAGGTCTCCCTGTCCATCACCAGCTTCTAGAGTTTACTCAAACTCCTGTCCATTGAGTTGGTGATGCCATCCAACCATCTCATCCTCTGTCGTCCCCTTCTCCTCCCACCTTCAGTCTTTCCCAGCATCAAAGTCTTTTCAAATGAGTCAGTTCTTNGTATATATATATATATCTAATGGAATATTACTCAGTTATAAAAAAGAATGCATTAGAGTTAGTCCTAATGAGGTAGATGAACCTAGAGAATATTGTACAAAGTGGAGTGAGAAAGAGAAGACAAAAACTGTATATTAATGCATGCATATGGAATCTAGAAAGATGGTACTGATGAACCTATTTGCTGGGCAGCAGTGGAGATGCAAACACAGAGAACAGACTTGTGGACACAATGGCAGAAGGAGAGAGTGTGAAACATTGAGAGAATAGCATGGAAAGATATACATTACCATATGTAAAATAGATAGCAAGTGAGAATTTGGGGTATGAAACAGAGCTCAACCCAATGTTCTGTGGCAACCTAGAGGGGCATGAGGGGGTAGGAGATGGGAGGGGCTTCAAGGAGGAAGGGGATATATGTATACCTGTGGCTGATTTGTGTTCCCAAAGAATGCTCAAAATACTGCACAATTGCACTCATCTCACACACTAGCAAAGTAATGCTCAAAATTATCCAAGCCAGGCTTCAACAGTACATGAACCATGAACTTCCAGATGTTCAAGCTGGATTTAGAAAAGGCAGAGGAATCAGAGATCAAATTGCTAACATCTGCTGGATCATCAAAAAAGCAAGAGAGTTCCAAAAAAACATCTACTTCTGCTTTATTGACTATGCCAAAGCCTTTGACTATGTGGATCACAACGAACTGTGGAAAATTCTTAAAGAGATGGGAACACCAGACTACCTTATCTGTCTCCTGAGAAATCCGTATGCAGGTCAAGAAGCAACAGTTAGAACTGGACATGGGACAACAGTTTGGCTCCAAATCGGGAAAGGAGTACATCAAGGTTGTATATTGTCACCCTGCTTATTTAACTTATATGCAGAGTACATCATGTGAAATGCCAGGCTGGATGAAGCACAAGCTGGAATCAAGATTTCTGGGAGGAATATCAATAATCTCAGATATGCAGATGACACCACCCTTATGGCAGAAAGCAAAGAAGAACTAAAGAGCCTCATGATGAAAGTGAAAGAGGAGAGTTAAAAAGTTGGCTTAAAATTCAACATTCAAAAAACAAAGATTATGACATCTGGTCCCATCACTTCATGGCAAATGGAGGAGGAAACAATGGAATCAGCAACAGATTTTATTTAGGAGGGCACCAAAATCACTGCAGATGGTGACTACAGCCATGAAATTAAAAGATGCTTGCTCCTTGGAAGAAAAGCTATGACCAACCTAGACAGCATATTGAAAAGTAGAGCCATTACTTTGCCGACAAAGGTCCATCTAGTCAAAGCTTTGGTTTTTTCAGTAGTCATGTATGGACATGAGATTTGGACTATAAGAAAAGCTGAGCTGAGCACTGAAGAACTGATGCTTTTGAACTGTGTGGTGTTGGAGAAGACTCTTGAGAGTCCCTTGGATTGCAAGGAAATCCCAACCAGTCAATCCTAAAGGAAATCAGTCCTGAATATTCANCTTAACACTACAGACCCAACATCTTTCTTAAGAAGAAAGCAATCCATTCTCTTTTTTTAATCCATCCTTAACACAATAGTAATTAGCAAAGGAAGAAAAGAAAACTGATTAAGACAAGAAGGAAAGATAGAAACATACTCTTTCTGCCATTATGCTAGCAGTTATGGTGTACAGTATTTTATTTATATTTTCTAACAACCCACAACTCCCCCCTAATTTATTCTTTACAAAACTTTGCACAGTGTTCTCACTTTGATTCCAAAAGTGAGATTGGAAAACTGTGAGATTGGAAAATTGAAGAAATATGCTGAAGTTCACATAGCAAGTATGGTGAAAATCAGCAATGAATTTAAGGATGCTCTGATTTGACAATCTGATTTCCTTTGAGTGGAGAGGAGGGAAGAAGAGGAGAGGGAGAAACCTTAGAGTAGCCTTCCTTTACTTGGAAGTACCAATGTCTACAAAGAAAATGATGTACATGTACATGATGTACATGTGAAATCATAGAAAAAATTTGGAATATTAAAAATATTAGCAGTGATTACCTCTGGAGAGGGGAATGGAAAGAAGAGGCTAATAAGAGGATTTTTACATTGTCTTAGTGTATTTAGCTGCAATAGCAAAAGACCATAGACTGACTGATTTATAAACCACATGAATTTAGTTCTCACAATCCTGGTGGCTGCAAAGTCCATGATCAAGACATCAGCAGATACAGTACCTGGTGAGGACTCACTTCCTGGTTCCCTGAAATCTTACCTGACAGAAGAGAAGATGGAGCTCTCTGAGTCCTTCTTTGTAAGGTCACTAATCCTACATGTGAGGGCTCCACCCTCATGACTTGTTAAACTCCCAAGCGCCTTACCTCCAAACACTGTTTCATAAAGGGTTAGGCTTCCACGCGTGAATTTTGAGGAGACATAAACATTCAGCCTATGGCATACATTTTATCCTATATGCTGTCATGTTATTTGAATATTCTGCTTCAATAATGTAATAAGTTACTCCTATAATTTAAGGAATAAAGAGAAAATAAAATATTCTGTTTATAAGAACATACAGTCTTGTATCAGTCTGACCAGAGGATTATCAAATAGCTTTGAAAACAAATTTCCTTAACAATAGATTACAAGGCTTCACATTCCCTGTTTTCACATTCAACTTTATTACTAATCTGCTTAGCTAAATCCTTCCCTAAAGTGTTAACAGTGAATGTGGATTATGGATGGATGGAATCCCATATTTTCATTCAGAAATATTAAGCATCTACAACTCTGCCTTTTCCATATGCTCCACCTACTTCAAGGAGGTGTGAACTATTTGGTGCTTATTAGAGCGGCTTCACTTTCACTTTTCACTGTCATGCGTTGGAGAAGGAAATGGCAACCCACTCTGGTGTTCTTGCCTGGAGAATCCCAGGGACGGGGGAGACTGGTGGGCTGCCATCTGTGGGGTCGCACAGAGNAGGTGTGAACTATTTGGTGCTTATTAGAGCGGCTTCACTTTCACTTTTCACTGTCATGCGTTGGAGAAGGAAATGGCAACCCACTCTGGTGTTCTTGCCTGGAGAATCCCAGGGACGGGGGAGACTGGTGGGCTGCCATCTGTGGGGTCGCACAGAGTCGGATACGACTGAAGCGACTTAGTAGCAGCAGTAGGAAACTTATGAACACTTCTGTAATGACAGTTCTGTCAATTCATCTAGGAATTGTATCAAAGTAGTCTCCTGCCTGCCACAGTATCCTCCAGAAAACAAGCATTCCCTCAAAGGGAAATCTTCCAATTCTTCATTACAGTTGGAACTCAAAAAATGAGAAGTTTCTCAACATTTAAACAATATGTTTTAAGTTAAAAAACAGGATTATCTCACATTGTCATACTAGCAATTCTGAGTATAATATGTATATATAATGAATTATTACATTAAGCAAGATATAATAATATTTTCATTCAGATGTGCTTTCCTATCTAATCTTTACAATAGCCTTGCATTGTTTCATCCATTGAAGAAAAAATCATTCATTATTTTGCTTAAATCATTGATTCAGTCAATAACAAAACTGAAACTTAAATCCTATTGCTTAAGCTCAGAATTCTTTACTGTATAACACATCAAGTTTGAGTGATTTCTGATGGAAGAGAGAAGGGATGAAAAGCTATTAAATTTTTCAAAGCCCCTGAAGTTAAAATCATGATCCATTGATAATTCCTATTATCAAGAAGCTGACCCAATAAAAATATGTAATACTCAGATTATCATTACTTTAATTATAACACTGTGCAACTAAAATGAAAATCTGGTATTGGAAGAGAAATTTGTAAATTTTGCCTCCTAGCAAGAAATTCAACTCTGCAAATATAGTGATGGTTGGTAATTATTTTTCCTATCTTACCTCTTTTGATTATAGTACTTAAAAGTAGGTACAGATTTAAATATATTTGTTAATTCCACATTTAGTGATAATCATTAACTATGTTTTATAGCAATTGACTTATACAATGGCTTAGCTAAGGATGTCCACATTTACATTTTAAAATTCAAGAAACACAGTATCAGTTCAGGAAAATGACAGGTAAATATGAGATCAAATTTCTAAATAATGAAAGAATGCCTAAAAGAAGCAATTGTCTTCTGAGGAAAGTGCTGGAGTGTGCAGAGGGTGTTTACGAACTGCTGCGCTTTCTGGTACTTCACAGAGTATTTCGTTTTTTAGAGTATAAGCATATCTTACTCCAATTTTAAAAATTTGTAAAATTCTTCTCAGGCACTTCATTTTAAATTTGCGTTATTGCTACAAATGCCCTAGCTCCTTTGGAGAAGGGTGCTGGTCTCTGCATGCTCATGCTAAGTCACTTCGGTCGTGTCCAACTCTTTGAGACCCTATGGACTGTAGCCCACCAGGCTCCTCTGTCCACGGGATTCTCCAGGCAAGAATACTGAAGTGGGTTGCCATTCTCTTCTCCAAGGGATCTTCCCAACCCAGGGATTGAATCCACATCTCTTAAGGCTCCCGCATTAGCAGGTGGGTTCTTAACCACTAGCACCACCTGTAACAGATTCCTTTTAGGGTTACATTTTCCTGTTCTTTGTATACCTAGTAATTTTGGATTTTGTACCATGGCTTATTTTAATGCAGCTATTAATAATTAAAATTTTATTTGAAAGTAGAAAATCTGAGATAAATGGCCAAAATGCCAGGATAAGGGGTGAAAACGCGAGCAAATCAGAATATATACTCAGCTTAACTATGGAGCAGACGAAAGGTTTCTACCAACTGAGGCTCTGAAAGTCACATTCTATCTATTAATCAAACTGATCCTGCAAAGAATAGAGAGTTAAAAGGGCTCATCTTTGAATCTGCTTCATTCATTCCTTCTTGCAATACATAACCCCCAATTCAGCACTATCCAACCAGAATTATAGTCATTTAAGCCAGTAAGATACACAACTTAATTCAAGGGAACTCTGTATCTCTGTTTGCTCTGAAAAGAAGTTATCCAAACACACCACAGAGAGAGAACTGAAGGCCAAATCTGACCTTTTTTTACAATAGGCAACTCCACCCACTATGAGATAGGAGGATATGGCTAGCACTGCACAAGCAATCTCCGTGTTCTGAACCAGAGACCAGTGGCAGGTGCAGTCATCAGAAGTGTCCAGTAACAACCCTGCCATCCACCAGGCAGAGAACCCAAAGCCAGGGAGATGAGTGATGCACCAGTAAGAAATGCCAACAGGCGGGAATGGGATTGACCTCTGCCAAAGAGGAGTCTTCAATCTGGCACATTCACCTAAAGAACAAACACATGGAAGAAAGAGTGAAACTGTTCAAGTAGATGTGCCAGGAACAGGATACCCAGAGAACTATGCAAAGTATGGGAAAGCAATCACCACAATCTGACTGTTCTGCCAACCCAAAGCAGAACTGGAAGGCACAAAAGTCTGCGGCAACAGTCAAATGACAAGGGGGAAGTACCAGGGAGGTTCAAACTCAATGTATAAATCCCTAAAGAAGCTGGTGCCCTAGGATGACCCGGAGGGATGGTGTGGGGT
>SJYX01010524.1:5765-77315 GCA_006410675.1 Oreotragus oreotragus | reverse complement strand
GGGTGGGGGGGACAGGGGCTCTAAAATAGCAAAGCATAAGCTTTGCTTATGCTAAGCCCTCTGTCACCAAAAACAATCTTGTAATAATCAACCTGATTTTTGCCTAGTATAACTTGCTCTCACTTCTTTCAGACTATAAAGTCTTTCATTTTGTACAGCTCCTTGGAACTCTTTTGTATCTGCTAGATTGGATGCTGCCCAATTTGAGCTGATGTTTGCTCAAATAAACTCTTAAATTTACTTTTATATCCTTTATGAATTAAAAATTCAGAAATTAAACTTCCCAGTTATGACCATGAGTAGTTAATAGTCATATAATGATGATTTATAGACTTCCATCCCTGTCCTCTCACCCACTTCTTTTCTAGGATGTGTATGTTTCCCATAATACCAAGTGTTAAAAGATAAACTGGAGCATATTAAAACTTTTATGTGGATATTACTGACCTTAGAAAAACTCAACACTTCTCTATTAAAATGCAAAACAAAGGCTAAATGTCCACCTGAAAATTAAATGATAATCAAACTAAAAATCACCTTCAGTTTAAGCCCCAGCTTAATTTAGGACAACATTCAGCAGAGGAAATTCAAAGCTGATAAACAACTTCACACCAAGATAAAATAAAAGAAAAGTTTATATATAAACAAATATAATTGGGTATCCACAGCTCCCAGGGGTCCTTTTTATCCTTAACGATGAAACAAAATGAATTAGGCCCCCCACTCCATGTACTGTGGTGCGGTCTGTACTCGCTCGGAGCACCTGTAGATTGAGGTGAGGGTGGTGTTCTTTGTTCTCATTATTCCCTTTATGAATTTCTGCTTTCAATGATCTCTCAGAACTTTTCCATTGTCCCTGCTTTTGTGTCTGTCTTCCTCTTTTGGACCCCTTAGAAAGTCCTTCAGTGGAACTTACACTTGGTTACTGTCCCTCCTCTGCATTCATCAAAGTATCAGCACTATAAGGCAGGGGCACACAGGAACTCGTCTCAGTGCTATTAAAGACATCATAGGGTGACTGGACCCAAGCACAGAAGAGTAACCAACTTGAAAGTCAACAGCAGGTAACATGCACTATGTCCTGGACAGAGTCAACTCAGGATTATGGCTTAACATATACACTTTTTACTAAGCCCCAGTATCTTACCATGTTGTAGACTCCATTTTTAAAGACACAACCCTTCTCCTCTACACTTCATGCCTCCTCTTAACAAGAATGGATTCAAAGACATGCTACTTTTTTTGGTTTGGTTCAGTTCAGTCACTAAGTCATGTCCAACTCTTTGCGACCCCATGGACTGCAGCATGCCAGGCTTCCCTGTCCATCATCAACTCCCACAGCTTAGTCAAATTTATGTCCATCGAGTTGGTGATGCCATCCAACAATCTCATCCTCTGTCATACCCTTCTCCTCCTACCTTCAATCTTTCCCAGCATCAAGGTCTTTTCTAAGGAGTCAGTTCTTCGCATCAGGTGGCTGAAGTATTGGAGTTTAAGCTTCAGCATCAGTCCTTCCTCAGCTTAGTCAAATTTATGTCCATCGAGTTGGTGATGCCATCCAACAATCTCATCCTCTGTCATACCCTTCTCCTCCTACCTTCAATCTTTCCCAGCATCAAGGTCTTTTCTAAGGAGTCAGTTCTTCGCATCAGGTGGCTGAAGTATTGGAGTTTAAGCTTCAGCATCAGTCCTTCCAATGAACATGCAGGACTGATATCCTTTAGGATGGATTGGTTTGATCTCCTTGCAGTCCAAGGGATTCTCAAGAGTCTTCTCCAACGCCACAGTTCAAAAGCATCAATTCTTTGGCACTCAGCTTTCTTTAGGGGAAGGCAATGGCACCCCACCCCAGTACTCTTGCCTGGAAAATCCAATGGATGGAGTAGCCTGGTGGGCTGCAGTCCATGGGGTCGCTAACAGTCGGACAGACTGAGCGACTTCACTTTCACTTTTCTCTTTCATGCATTGGAGAAGGAAATGACAACCCACTCCAGTATTCTTGCCTGGAGAATCCCAGGGATGGGGGAGCCTGGTGGGCTGCCGTCTATGGGGTCACACAGAGTCGGACATGNAAAATCCAATGGATGGAGTAGCCTGGTGGGCTGCAGTCCATGGGGTCGCTAACAGTCGGACAGACTGAGCGACTTCACTTTCACTTTTCTCTTTCATGCATTGGAGAAGGAAATGACAACCCACTCCAGTATTCTTGCCTGGAGAATCCCAGGGATGGGGGAGCCTGGTGGGCTGCCGTCTATGGGGTCACACAGAGTCAGACACGACTGAAGTGACTTAGCAGCAGCAGCAGCAGCAGCTTTCTTTATAGTCCAACTCTGACATCCATACATGACTACTGGAAAAGCCATAGCTTTGACTAGACAGACCTTTGCTTTCAAAGTCTCTGCTTTTTAATATGCTGTCTAGGTTGGTCATTTTTCTTCCAAGGAGTAAGTGTCTTCTAATTTCATGGCTGCAATGCAATCACCATCTGCAGTGATTTTGGAGCACAGGAAAATAAAATCAGCCACTGTTTCCACTGTTTCCCCATCTGTTTGCCATGAAGTGATGGGACCAGATGCGATTGTCTTAGATTTCTGAAGGTTGAGTTTTAAGCCAGCTTTTTCTCTCTCCTCTTTCACTTTCATCAAGAGGCTCTTTAGTTCTTCTTCACTTTCTGCCATAAGGGTGGTGTCATCTGCATATCTGAGGTTATTGATATTTTTCCTGGCTATCTTGATTCTAGCTTGTGCTTCATCCAGCCCAGCGTTTCTCATGATGTACTCTGCATAGAAGTTAAATAAGCAGGGTGACAGTATACAGCCTTGACGTACTCCTTTCCCTATTTGGAACCAGTCTGTTGTTCCATGTCCAGCTCTTAACTGTTGCTTTCTGACCTGCACACGAATTTCTCAAGAGGCAGGTCAGGTGGTCTGGTATTCCCATCTCATTCAGAATTTTCCACAGTTTGTTGTGATCCACACAGTCAAAGGCTTTGACATAGTCAATGAAGCAGAAATAAATGTTTTTCTGCAACTCTTGCTTTTTTGATGATCCAGCGGATGTTGGCAATTTGATCTCTGGTTCCTCTGCCTTTTCTAAATCCACCTTGAACATCTGGAAGTTCACTGTTCACATACTGTTGAAGCTGGCTTGGAGAATTTTGAGCATAACTTTGCTAGTGTGTGAGATGAATGCAATTGTGTGGTAGTTTGAGCATTCTTTGCCATTGCCCTTCCTTGGGATTGGAATGAAAATTGACGTTTTCCAGTCCTATGGCCACTGCTGAGTTTTCCAAATTTGCTGGCATATTGAGTACAGCACTTTCACAGCATCACCTTCCAGGATTTGAAATAGCTTAACTGGAATTCTATCACCTCCACTAGCTTTGTTCATAGTGATGCTCCCTAAGCCCCATTTGACTTTGCATCCCAAGATGTCTGGCACTAGGTGAGTGATCACACCATTGTGATTATCTGGGTTGTGAAGATCTTTTTTGTATAGTTCTTCTGTGTATTCTTGCCACCTATTCTTAAAATACTCAGCTTCTGTTAGGTTCATACCATTCCTGTCTTTATTGTGCCCATCTTTGCATGAAGTGTTCCCTTGGTATCTCTAATTTTCTTGAAGAGAACTTTAGTCTTTTCCCCATTCTATTGTTTTCCTCTATTTCTTTGCACTGATCACTGAGGAAGGCTTTCTTATCTCTCCTTGCTATTCTTTGGAACTCTGCATTCAGATGGGTATATCTTTCCTTTTCTCCTTTGCTTTTTACTTCTCTTCTTTTCACAGCTATTTGTAAGGCCTCCTTAGACAGCCATTTTGCTTTTCTGCACTTCTTTTCCTTGGGGTTGGTCTTGACTCTTGTCTCCTGTACATTGTCACGAATCTTCATCCATAGTTCTTTGGGCACACTATCAGATCTAATCCTTTGAATCTATTTGTCACTTCCACTCTATAATCGTAAGGGATTTGATTTAGGTTATACCTGAATGGTCTAGTGGTTTTCCCTACTTCCTTCAATTTAAGTCTGAATTTGGCAATAAAGAGTTCATGATCTGAGCCGCAGTCAGCTCCCGGTCTTGTTTTTGCTGACTGTATAAAAAGCCTCTCCATCTTTGGCTGCAAAGAATAAAATCAATCTGATTTTGGTATTGACCATCTGGTGATGTCCGTGTGTAGAGTCTTCTCTTGTGTTGTTGGAAGAGGGTGTTTGCTATGACCAGTGCGTTCACTTGGCAAAACTCTATTAGCCTTTGTCTTGCTTCTTTCCGTATTCCAAGGCCAAATTTGCCGTTACTTCAGGTGTTTCTTGACTTCCTACTCTTGCGTTCCGGTCCCCTATAATGAAAAGGACATCTTTTTTGGTTGTTAGTTTTAGAAGGTCTTGTAGGTCTTCATAGAACCATTAAACTTCAGCTTCTTCAGCATTACTGGTTGGGGCATAGACTTGGATTACTGTGATACTGAATGGTTTGCCTTGGAAATGAACAGAGATCATTCTGTTGTTTTTGAGATTGCATCCAAGTCCTGCATTTTGGACTCTTGTTGACTATGAGGGCTACTCCATTTCTTCTAAGGGATTCCTGCCCACAGTAGTAGATACAATGGTCATCTGAGTTAAATTCACCCATTCCAGTCCATTTTAGTTTNATACCTGAATGGTCTAGTGGTTTTCCCTACTTCCTTCAATTTAAGTCTGAATTTGGCAATAAAGAGTTCATGATCTGAGCCGCAGTCAGCTCCCGGTCTTGTTTTTGCTGACTGTATAAAAAGCCTCTCCATCTTTGGCTGCAAAGAATAAAATCAATCTGATTTTGGTATTGACCATCTGGTGATGTCCGTGTGTAGAGTCTTCTCTTGTGTTGTTGGAAGAGGGTGTTTGCTATGACCAGTGCGTTCACTTGGCAAAACTCTATTAGCCTTTGTCTTGCTTCTTTCCGTATTCCAAGGCCAAATTTGCCGTTACTTCAGGTGTTTCTTGACTTCCTACTCTTGCGTTCCGGTCCCCTATAATGAAAAGGACATCTTTTTTGGTTGTTAGTTTTAGAAGGTCTTGTAGGTCTTCATAGAACCATTAAACTTCAGCTTCTTCAGCATTACTGGTTGGGGCATAGACTTGGATTACTGTGATACTGAATGGTTTGCCTTGGAAATGAACAGAGATCATTCTGTTGTTTTTGAGATTGCATCCAAGTCCTGCATTTTGGACTCTTGTTGACTATGAGGGCTACTCCATTTCTTCTAAGGGATTCCTGCCCACAGTAGTAGATACAATGGTCATCTGAGTTAAATTCACCCATTCCAATCCATTTTTGTTTGCTGATTCCTAAAATGTCAATGTTCACTCTTGCCATCTCCTGTTTGACTACTTCCAATTTGCCTTGATTCATGGACCTAACATTCTGGGTTCCTATGCAGTATTGCTCTTTGCAGCGTCAGACTTTGCTTCTATCACCAGTCACATCCACAAATGGGTGTTGTTTTTGCTTTGGCTCTGTCTATTCTTTCTTTCTGGAGTTACAGTAGGTTCTTATTAGTATCTATTTTATATATAGTAGTGTGTATACTACTACTACTGCTAAGTCGCTTCAGTCGTGTCTGACTCTGTGCGACCCCATAGACGGCAGCCCGCCAAGCTCCCCCATCCCTGGGATTCTCCAGGCAAGAACACTGAAGTGGGTTGCCATTTCCTTCTCCAATGCATGAAAGTGAAAAGTGAAAGTGAAGTCGCTCAGTCATGTCTGACTCTTAGCGACCCCATGGACTGTAGCCTACCAGGCTCCTCCATCCATGGGATTTCCCAGGCAAGAGTATTGGAGTGGGTTGCCATTTCCTTCTTATATCAATCCAGATTTCCCAATTTATCTCTCCCCTCCTCTATCCCCTGATAACCATGTTTGTTTTCTATATCTATACCTCTGCTTCTGTTCTGTAAAAAAGTTCATTTGTACCCCTTTTGGGGGGCTTCCCAGGTGTCAATAGTGGTAAAGAATTTGCCTGCCATGCAGAAGACATAAGAGATGTGGGTTTGATCCCTTAATGGGGAAGATCCCCTGGAAGACGAAATGGCAACCCACTCCAGTATTCTTGTGTGGAGAATCCCCATGGACAGAGGAGCCTGGTGGGCTTACAGTCCATAGGGTTGCAGAGAGTTGGACATGACTGAAGCAACTTGGCATGTACCCTTTTTTTTTGATTCTACATTTAAGCAATATCATGTTTGTCTTTCTGCATCTGAGTTACTTCACTCTGTATGTCAGTCTCTAGGTCCATCAGTGTTGTTGCAAATCACATTATTTTGTTCTTTTTGTGGCTGACTAATATTCCATTATGGATATGTACCATATCTTCTCTATCCGTTCCTCTGTTGATGGACACTTAGGTTGCTTTCATGTCCTGGCTGTTGTAAATAGTGCTGTAATGGACATTGGGGTGCATTATCTTTTCAAATTGTGGTTTCCTCTGGGAGAGGAGCTGTATATTTATTCACATTGGTGTTTCTAGATCATAGCTCTGTGAAAGAGGTTTAAAAAGTGCTCATTATATACTTGGCAGAGGGAAGGGTGAGACAGGGATGGGGAATGAAGTATGAGAAGCATTTCTGCCTTGCAGATTGGAAGTAGGAATATGAATACCAAAGCTTGGTCCAAATCCCGGCTGCTTTGCCTTCCTGTGTTGGGATTTACACAGGTAACTGGAATGTTCACAGGTAACTGTTGTTGGCTTGAGGAAGAAGCAAGATTGTAAACAGGTATCAGTGCTGTTACTGGGGTGGCCCAAGCAGATCTAAGCCACCATGACATACCCAGGCACTGACTTGTCCTGAGTCACCAAAAATCTGAGATGCCGACAGCATGGAGTCTTTACCCGTGGGTGTCTGTGAGCCTCCTCAAAGAACATAGCATATATTGCATTTGCTCATGTACATTTTCCCGTAGAGAGGATCTCTAACATTAATTAAAATTCAGGGATATTAGGTGTTGCTAGTAGCTCTTTCATCTCCCAAAAGGACCATGTAGAACTGGGCCATTCAGACTTGAAAACCAGAACACAACCCTCAACACATTCAGACATGTGTAAAACACCAAACTGTTAGATGAAAAACTCAAACACACTGTTCTTAATCTTAGGCAGTTAATGTTACTGCTTTAGGGACATCCCTGGTGGTCTAGTGGCTAAGACTCTATGCTCCCAGTGCAGGGGCCTGGGTTTAACCCCTGGTCAGGGAACTGGATCCCACATGCCACCACTTTCAATCCGCATGCGGCAACTGAGACCTTGTGCAGCCAAATAGACATAGAAATAGTTTAAAATGCCTTCCTGCTCTGGAGTCAGCTTCTGTATTTATGCTCTGAAAGATTGTTAGCCTCTGTCCCACTTAAAGAGTTCAGCTTCATGATTAACATGCAGGTAGCATCCAAAGGTGAGCATTTCTTTATGTTATTGAAGAGCACATGAGACGGGCCAATTTGGGGAGGATTTTAAGAATCAATATGACTATATCAGGCAATTGTGAGCCCTTCTCTGTTTGATAACCCGAGTCAGATGTGGTGGGAGGAAAGGAAGGCAACCATGTGCCTGCTTCAGTCAGTCATTTCAGTCGCTCAGTCATGTCTGACTCTTTGCGACCCCGTGAATCACAGCACGCCAGGCCTCCCTGTCCATCACCAACTCCCGGAGTTCACTCAAACTCACATCCATCGAGTCGGTGATGCCATCCAGCCATCTCATCCTCTGTCATCCCCTTTTCCTCCTGCCCCCAATCCCTCCCAGCATCAAAGTCTTTTCCAATGAGTCAACTTTTCCCATGAGGTGGACAAAGTACTGGAGTTTCAGCTTTAGCATCATTCCTTCCAAAGAACACCCAGGGATGATCTCCTTTGCCTGGCTCAGGAGGCCTTTAGAGGTGATATGCCTCATCTGTTTGTCAGTCTTCTTGTGTGGGAGGAGATCAGGAAAGAGATGGAATGGGACATCCCACAAGGCGCTAGAACAAGTAGACAACTTTTTACTTAATATCCTCACCAAAGAACTGAGAGAAGACCAGGTCAGGAGCAAAGTGCCTAAAGAGGAGACTCTGTGTGTGTGTGTCTAGAGGTTTGTAGGTAGAGAAGATACTCTGAGGGCAAGGAGAAGAGAAGTTTGCTGTTCTAAGTAGTTTTCTGAATTATCAGAGAGTTTATATTAGGAGTCAAAATTGACTTGTAATGGTGATAAAAGATGGCCACGGGTTCTTTAACATTCCTCCCATCAAGAAGATCCCCTCCCCTTAAATCTGAGTGGGCCCCGTGATGACATCACCAGGAGAACGTGGCAGAAACGGTGCTGTGCTAGTTGCCAGGACCAGGCATTAAAGAAACTTGCCATTTCTCCTTCCTTTATCTTGGAACACCTTTTCTTGAAAGCTGGCTGCCATGCTGTTAAGACGCCCAAGTAGTCCCATGGAGAGGCCCACATGGAGAACCGAGGGTTCTGGCAGAGTATCCCAAATGAGTACCCAGATGATAGCCAGCACCATCGTGTTATATGCTGTCTTAAAAAGCAGATCCCTCAGTCCCAGTCAAATCACATCTGCTGTTGCAGAGATGAGCCAACCTCTACTGTGAAAGTTGCTCAGTTGTGTCTGACTTTTTGCGACCCCATGGACTATAACAGTCCATGGAATTCTCCAGGCCAGAATACTGGAATGGGTAGCCTTTCCCTTCTCCAAGCATTCTCCCCAACCCAGGGATGGAACCCAGGTCTTCCTCATTGCAGGCGTAGTCTTTCCCAGCTGAGCCACAAGGGAAGCCCAAGAATACTGGAGCAGATTTCCCTTCTCCAGCAGATCTTCCTGGATACAGGATACTGTACAGGATACTGGGGTCTCCTGTATTGCAGGTGGATTTTTTACCAACTAAACTATCAGGGAAGCCCAACCTCTACTGAGCCCTGCCTAAAATGCAGACAAATGAGGAAAATGAATGATTTTTTTTTTTTTTATCATTTTAAGTAATAAGTTGTGGGCTTGCTTCACCAAAATATATAATTTGAACAACCTAAAAGAGAAAAAGAAATTCTTCAGCCATTCAAATACAAATACTGCTAATATTTTGATGAATTACTTTCCAACTTTTTCTTTTATCTAAAATTTTGAGATTTATTTTCTCTTTTACTGAAAACATAATTTTAATAATATTCATTAAAATATGGTATATTTTCACTTTAAAAATAAATGTAAATTTTCCACACTATTTCAAACCTTATGTATGATTTCAGAGGCTAGTCACTAAGTTATGTCTGATGCTTTGGCAGGCTCCTCTGTCCGTGGGCTTTCCCAGGCAAGAATAGTGAGTGGGTTGTCATGTCCTTCAGGGATCTTTCTGACCCAGGGATTCAACCTGCATCTTCTACTTGGCACCTTACCACTGAGCCACCAGGGAAGCCTAGGGCCACTTAGTCACCCATTATATAGATGTGTCTTCTATTTCTTTCAAAATTGATATATGAGCAATGGTTCTTTGTCTTCAGATCTGTGCTTAGAGTTTCTTTATATACATAGGACTCTTTTCTTACAATTGGTTACTAAAATGGAATTTTAGGGTGTCAAAAGAATGACTCATTTTTTTCTATGAGTAAATTAGCTTATCAGTGGATACCCAGTTGGAGGGGCCAAAGATGATTCTGAGAAATAACCCTAATTACTGAGCTGAATTGTGTCACCCACCCCCGCCGCCAATTCATGCATACCCAGGACCTCAGAATGTTACCTTATTTGGAAACAGGGTCTTTGTAGATGCAATTAGTTAAGATGAAGTCACAGTGAATTCGGGTGGGCCCTAAATCCAATGGCTGGTGTTCATATAAGGTCATGGGAAGACCCAGAGAAACACACACATAGAGAGAAAAGACCATGTGAAGATAGAGTGAGGCAGACACGTCAAGGAACTTCAAGGATGGTGGCAACCATGAGACTAAGAGACAAGGAAGGATCCCGCCCCAGAGCCTTCAGAGGGATCAAGACCCTGAGGGACCTGGATTTCAGACTTCTGGCCTCCAGAACTGTGAGAGACTAAATCTCTATTGTTTTAAGCTATCTAGTTTGTGTTAATTCGCTAAGGCAGCCCCAGGAAATGAATATACCTAACAAAGAGATTAAGGTGGGACTTTTCAAGACTACATTTCCCAATTCATTAAGGGCCTAGAAAGAGAGAAAAAACTCACAGACTTTCGAGGTCCAACATCAAAGTTTAGAATTCTGTTTTCCTCGCTTCCCACCGCACCCCTGGCCCCTGCAAGGCTCCAGCAGTCAGCATGGACACGACTTAACTGTGGTGGTTGTCTTAAGCCACTGACTTTGGGGGTAATTTCTTACAGAACAGTAGAAAGCTGATAGAATTTCTAATGCAGCTGATTCAGCTCACACCTTGAGTATCTAGGGTGGGCTCATGAAGAACTTGTCTTAAAGCAATGAGGTCTTGGCTCTTCTTGGTGGGGACGGACAGATTTTATTGCCTAGGATGGAAAGACTGTAGGGACTACTTGGGACAAGCCCAGAGATTTTAGCTAAAGGGAGTAATTTTAATATTCTTCAGTTCTTGAGTTAGCAGAGTGGCTGCCCCTTCCTCATTTTCCCCTTAATCAACCTTGCTGGCAGGGTTTCCCTGAGCTGCTGTGGCTTCCGCACTTGGCTCCTTGGCACAGACAGGTGTCCAGCATTGTAGCTTCCTAATCTAAGGTATCAATGAGGCTCTAGGCCTGTGAGTAAGTCTGCCTCACAGCCTTTTGTATTCTGAGACACCAATGGCTGAATAACAGATGATGGTTTTGCTGTTTACAAGGTACTTTTAAGCGTGGGTGGCTGATGACTGGACTCTCCCCAGATCTGCCCGACGGAGCTGATGTGACCAGATGTCTGGTGCTGCTCCTCAGATCTCTGGGGCTGATCAGTCACGGCAGAAGATAAACATGTGATGGAAGAAAATTTGCTTCATTAATCAAACAGTCTTAATGAGCGGTATGGCTGGTATCTTGGAAGTCACGTGAAATATGAAGTCAGAAGTTTTGGGTTCACGTTTCTCCTTTGCTATGAAGTAATTTTGTGAGTTTAGGAAAATCAAATAAACTGTGAGCCTCCATTCTTCATTAGTGGAATGGGGTTGATGTTAATCACCCAGTCTGTATCCAGAGGGTGGTTTATGGTTCAAATGGGGGGAAGGGGCTTTGTGAACCATAAAATGCTAATGTAGTTGTTGGCTCTTTGTTTATGGATTAGTAATATCTCACTGAATATACGCGCAAGTGTTCGTCACTCCATCATGTCCAACTCATTGTGACCTCATGGACTGTAGCCCTCCAGGCTCCTCAGTCCATGGGATTCCCCAGGCAAGAATACTGGAGTGGGTTGCCATTTCCTTCTCCAGGGAATCTTCCCAACCCAGGGATTGAACCCAGGCCTTTGGCATTGCATGCAGATTCTTTACTACTTCAACCACGAGGTAAGCCCAGTCACTCGTGTCCGACTCTTTGCAACCCCAGGGACTGTACAGTCCATGGAATTCTCCAAGCCAGAGTACTGGAGTGGGTAGCCTTTCCCTTCTGGAGATCTTCCCAACCCAGGGATCGAACCTAGGTCTCCCACATTACAGGTGGATTCTTTAACAGCTGAGCCACAAGGGAAGCGAAAGAATATTGGAGTGGGTAGCCTATCCTTTCTCCAGCAGATCGTCTCGACCCAGGAATTGAACCAGGGTCTCTTGCATTGCAGGTGGATTCTTTACCAACTGAGCCATCAGGGAAACCTGTGTGTACATGAAGGGCACATTTTTAGGAAACAAGCCCAAATCTATTGTAATCTATTATTATAATTCCCCCATAATCAAGGATAATTTGATTCTGTATGTTTGAGAGGTTGTCATCTAATGTGAAAGTTGACCAAGTTTCCTAAGATTTGGCTAAGGTTGTCTTAGGAGGCTCTGGTCCTGTTTGATTCAGCTTCTCATGGAGTCAGCAAGGACCCTGGTGTACTTCTTGTTGGCCTCACTGTTGATCATCTTCAACTCAATTGATGACCTTCATGGTGCTGGTGGTGACAGCATCCAAATACCATCCAAATTTAGAAAAATGGGAAAGTTATCTTTTGCATTTCTCATAGGCTATTTTGATAGCACTTTATTTCTTATTTGTCCTTCTCCAAAGCATTAAAAAATACTGTGTTCATTTCGTTGGGTGTCATGTGGTCTTTTCCTTGGGCCCAACTGCCTCTTGTTTATGAAAAATAGCAAGTTAACCGTGACAAATGGCCAGCAGCAATTTTGCCTCCAAAGTACATAGACTTTTTTCTTCTCCTTATTTTGTTTGTAAAAATAATAAAGTATTTTTCCATTGGGAAAAATGTCATTCAGAGATAATTAACGTAGAGAAAAACTCTGGAGTCAGGAGACCTGGGTTCAGATCCCAGACTGAGACAGTTTCATGAGCTCTTTGGAGCCTCAGTGACTCTCGGGGATGTTATGAGAACCAAAGTGTGCCAGCACTTTGCAAACAATGAGATGCTACACAAGTGTTCTCACTACTTTATCTCCTTGCAGCAGCACCCTAGCAGGAGCAGGCAGACTCTTCAGAAATTCTGGTTCAGGGTATTTCTTGGAAATTCTGTATCATGACCTGTGTGTATTTGATCTGGAACATGAAAGTCCTGAAGAACAGGTGGCAAATCTGTCTCTTCACCTCAAAAAATGTGGAGCCCTAGTCTTTAAGTCCAGTCCCCACCTGCTCGGTGCCCACCAACAATTATGGCCCTCCCTGAATTTGGAAACTAGACCATAACCCAAAGCTTTCTTCTGTTGATCTGCCCCCATG
Source organism: Oreotragus oreotragus (assembly GCA_006410675.1). Taxonomy (NCBI): domain Eukaryota; kingdom Metazoa; phylum Chordata; class Mammalia; order Artiodactyla; family Bovidae; genus Oreotragus; species Oreotragus oreotragus. The sequence continues at coordinate 64,478 of SJYX01010524.1, read as the reverse complement.
GCCATGCTCTTTATTTCATCCAGCTCCAAGGCTGGCTGACCCTCAAAGTGTCATGCATGATGACTCTTTCTTTCACCAGACAATGTGCTGCCTGGAGATGGCAGTCATGAATTTACTTGGGGCCAGATGTGTGGTCCTAACTTATTCATGCCTGGGTTTGCTTGCATCTTCTAAGATCTTTGTCATTACCAACAGTCAACAAAAATCAGCATTATTCCTATAATTTATGTGTCATCAGCTTTCAGGTTTTCCCCTTTATTGAAGATCAAAGGACTGTAAATAAGGAGAAGACAGAATAGCACAACAAGCAAATGTTATTGCTTTTATCTCTGGAGATTCTGACAAGCAGTCCCTCACTTTTGCCTCAATATGCCTTGGGAAGTGCATCATAGCATGGCTGTGGGAAAGCAGACAGATTGTGTTTTTCCCATAAGAACAATGTTGTTGCTGGGAGGCAGAGATCAAGAACCGAGTATCCAGTAAGTTATAGTTATGACCGACCGTGTATCCTAAAATTCAGAGAGAGTGGTAAAAGGCTGTTAATGTGATAGAGCAAAGCTATAATTAGAAGCTGGCAGACTTAGAAAGGATATTAGAGGTGACCCACCATGAGCCCTGTATCTTACAGATGAGGAAAGGGGGAGCTGTGAGAATCAGCTCATTGTGCCGAGACACACTGTTAGTTAATGGTGGAGCTGGGACCATAACAAAATCTTTGATAGCAGCTTGGTGTTCCTTCAGCTTCTCTCCTCCCAGAGATCACTGATTAGAATGGGATGGACCAAGCCTACAGTCCCAGCTTGGCCACGTATTGTGAACTTGGGCAAGTTATTTCACTTCTTAGAGTCTCAATGTCCCTAACCATAAATCTGAGAAATTAACACTTAGCTCATGGAATTGTTTTCAGGATTCAACTAGACAATCAATGCAAGAACAAGACTTAACCAATGGCCCGGACAATGCTCAGTACGTAACTGTTTCTATGGTTGTGCCCGTATGGCCAGAAACACCAGTGCTGCTACTGCTAAGTCGCTTCAGTCGTGCCCGACTCTTTGCGACCCCATGAATCGCAGCACGCCAGGCCTCCCTGTCCATCACCATCTCCCGGAGTTCACTCAGACTCACGTCCATCGAGTCCGTGATGCCATCCAGCCATCTCATCCTCGGTCGTCCCCTTCTCCTCCTGCCCCCAATCCCTCCCAGCATCAGAGTCTTTTCCAATGAGTCAACTCTTCGCATGAGGTGGCCAAAGTACTGGAGTTTCAGCTTTAGCATCATTCCTTCCAAAGAAATCCCAGGGTTGATCTCCTTCAGAATGGACTGGTTGGATCTCCTTGCAGTCCAAGGGACTCTCAAGAGTCTTCTCCAACACCACAGTTCAAAAGCATCGATTCTTCGGCACTCAGCTTTCTTCACAGTCCAACTCTCACATCCATACATGACCACAGGAAAAACCATAGCCTTGACTAGACGGACCTTAGTCGGCAAAGTAATGTCTCTGTTTTTGAATATGCTATCTAGCTTGGTCATAACTTTTCTTCCAAGGAATAAGTGTCTTTAATTTCATGGCTGCAGTCATCATCTGCAGTGATTTTGGAGCCCCAAAAAATAAAGTCAGCCACTGTTTCCACTGTTTCACCATCTATTTCCCATGAAGTGATGGGACCAGATGCCATGATTTTTGTTTTCTGAATGTTGAGCTTTAAGCCAGTAAGTATGCATACATCACTCTGCATGCATGCTAAGTCATTTCAGTCGTGTCTTACTCTTCGCAAACCTATGGACCATAGCCTGACAAGTTCCTCTGTCCAGGAGATTCTCCAGGCAAGAATACTGGACTGGGTTGCCGTTTCCTTCTCCAGGGGATCTTTCTGACACAGGGATCGAACCTGCGTCTCTTACATTTCCTCTTACATTTGGCAGGCAGATTCCTTACCACTAGTTCCACCTGGGAAGCCCATAAATCACTCCATCATAACATAAATGTAATCTAACTGAAATTAATTCTGCATCAATTCTAGACCAACCTTCTCACCTTGGTGTGGCTAAGCTGACCTTCTCAGCCATAATTAGTCATATTGGAGTATTTTCATTAATCTCAGATTGCCACTCAAATTTCAGATTGTCCTTTCAGAAATAGACATCAGATACTCCAAAGAGTTTAGATTCTGAGGACTTTTGAGTTTAGGTCTCTTTTGAATCTTCCTGATCTCTCTTTTTGCTCTCCTCTTTACTTAAGGCACCAAGAATTTCAAGGCTGCTTTGAAGGGAGTAAGGAAGAAATGAAGGAACAACCCAGGGCCGCCTGAGCGGGAATGGCGCAGGGGGGGCGAAGGGGCGCGCTGGCCGGTTGCCGGGGCAGCGTGCGGACGCGCCAGTGCTTCCGGCGGTGCTGCAGTGAGCCACTGCGGGCCAGAGCGGCCGCGTGGGGGTCGGGCTGCTGCAGGAGGGGAGACGGACGGCCTTGCGCAGGGCTAGAATCTGGCTTCCCTCTGGCCTTTTCTCTGGATGTGCTGCTCGGAGTGCGAGCCACAGCAGGTGAATCCATTTGCTATTCAGACAAGTTAAATGTGTGTGCTCAGTGGCTTCAGTCTTATCCAACGCTGTGTGACCCCATGGACTGCAGCCCACCAGGCTCCTCTGTCCATGGGATTCTTCAGGCAAGAGTACTGGAGTGGGTTGCCATGCCCTCCCCCAGGGGATCTTCCTGACCCAGAGATCAAACCCATATCTTCTTCCTCTCCTGCATGCAGACAAGGGAGGCACCTAAATCCCAGAGCCTTTTCACATATGGGCATCTGAGGGTGGGCTCAGATTTCTTCTGTGCTCCATTCAGCCTTCTGCGAACCCTGCCTCTTTCTCCTGGCTGTGTCCCTTAGAGGAAGCCCTCAAGAGAGTTTCTGTTTCACTCCTAAAGAAACCAAGGGACAGGGACTTACACTAGACTTAAACTAGCAGGTGTGGCTAGGCTGACCCGGGGATCAAGAATTTCTATCCCCCTAGGGCGGCATTTTATGGGCTTTGCTTATAAGTATCCTGTTACCCCTCAGATACAGGGAAAGTGATCTGGTCTTAGAAAATGCCAGATCAGAGATCCCGCAAAAGTCAAACCCATGACTGGGGTGTATGTCATATGCTTGGGCAGTATCTCTCTGGCTGGAACATAATTGTGGCCGTTGCTGCATTGCTAACTTCTTGCTCAGCCTTTTGTTGAAGCAACCACTCTTTGGGAAATGGGGTTTGGACTCTTCCCTGCTCTAAAATCCAAATGCCATCAGGGCTATCCTTCTCCATGCTGTCCACTTGGACAGCTGTGGTGTCTTACAAGCTGCTGAAAGAATGTTGCCTGGAGGGAGGTTCTCTGGGTTGCGACACTATGGATTCAGCCTTCTGATGTGTGGTCTCACCATAAAAGGGTGATCCAGTACCTACAGAAACTGATTCTAAAGCATTAGACTGCATCAGAGTCTGGTGGGGACGGTTATAAATACCAAATCCTGGGCCCACCCCCCAGTCACTCAGATTCAATATGTTCCCCGGGCTGGGCCCAGGAGTCTGCATTTGTAACCAGTGTCCTGAGTGACTCTGTTCCGTGAAGCACTTCACATTCCTTCTGATTCTGAACTTGACTAAATCTGGGAGACTTGGTGCTTCAGGAGCAGTGAAGCCCGTGACACAGCAACATGGCTAAGATGAGAGAATGTGCCTGATCTGAGAAGCCCCCAAGAGTGTTTTGGTCTTGGCTCCACTGCAACCTCTTGATCTTCTTTTTCTGCCTGCAAAATGAAGCAGCTCATGCTTTTTTCATTATTTAAAATTGAGGTATAGTTGATGTACAATATTATGTAAGTTACAGGTGTAAGTTGTAAGTTATAACATTAGTTCAGTTCAGTTCAGTCGCTCAGTCGTGTCCAACTCTTTGTGACCTCATGAGTCGCAGCACGCCAGGCCTTTAGTGATTCACAAGTTTTAAAGCTGAGCACCGAAAAATTGATGCTTTTGAACTGTGGTGTTGGAGAAGACTCTTGAGAGTCCCTTGGACTGCAAGGAGATCCAACCGGTCCATCCTAAAGGAGATCAGTCCTGAATGTGTATTGAAAGGGCTGATGTTGAAGCTGAAACTCCAATACTTTGACCACCTGATGTGAAGAGCTGACTCATTTGAAAACACCCTGATGCCACGAAAGATTGAAGGCAAGAGGAGAAGGGGATGACAGAGGATGAGATGGTTGAATGGCATCACTGACTCAATGGACATAAGTTTGAGACTCTTGAGAGTCCCTTGGACTGCAAGGAGATCCAACCGGTCCATCCTAAAGGAGATCAGTCCTGAATGTGTATTGAAAGGGCTGATGTTGAAGCTGAAACTCCAATACTTTGACCACCTGATGTGAAGAGCTGACTCATTTGAAAACACCCTGATGCCACGAAAGATTGAAGGCAAGAGGAGAAGGGGATGACAGAGGATGAGATGGTTGAATGGCATCACTGACTCAATGGACATAAGTTTGAGTAAACTCCAGGAGATGGTGATGGACAGGGAGGCCTGGCATGCTGCAGTCCATGGGGTAACAAAGAGTCGGACACAAGTGAGCGACTGAACTGACACTGATATTCCATTTATAGTCACTACAAAGCACTGAATATATTTCCTGTGTTGTATAATATATCCTGGTAGCTTGTTTACTTTATATATAAAGGTTTGTGTCTCTTAATCCCCTACCCCATGTTGCCCCCCCTTCCCTCTCCCCACTGGTAACCACTAGTTTGTTCTCTTTATTTGTGAATCTGTTTGTTTTTTGTTGTATTCACTAGATTGTTTTGTTTTTTAGATTCCATGTAAAAGTGATATCATACAGAAGCACTCCTTATTTGGAGTTCTTAAGAGGAAAGCTACTGTATGACAATAATGTTGATAAAAAGCATACTGTATAACAATAATATTGATAAAAAGCTTTTACATTAAACCTAGATCAGTTCAGTTCTGTTCAGTTCAGTCACTCAGTCGTGTCTGACTCTTTGTGACCCCATGAATTGCAGCACACCAGGCCTCCCAATATTGTAGATTGCACCTGATAAAACAGATGCTGTATTCAAATCAAAACAAATGGAAAGAGCTGTGTATTTTGGCAATCTTCCTTTCTTCCTTTGCCTATTTTTAAAACAGAGCTTTCCTAGGATATAATTTCCTGTATAGTGTGGCAGCTATGGCCTACTTAAAGTCTTTCAGTCTTGCAGTAATTGAAATGTAAACTTACTGAAGAATTAGTATGGTTTTGCAATTGTTTTCAAGCCTAGACCGTCTCACGACTTGAAAATAGAGTGTGTACTTCCAAGTTGTGTATAATTGCTGTAGCTTTTCTAGGAAACCAGTGTTCTTATTCTAAGAATGTTGGGGAAAGTGGCAATGAAAAGACTGGGTAACAGTACTTAGAAATCACAGACATTTGGTCCTGAGCTTTACTGTGAGCAAGAACAAAGAACAGGGAAAACTCTGCGAGATGACTTTCTGAAAGGCCCTCCAAAACCCTGTTGACTTAGTTTTTGAAAGTGACCTAGTTTTTGACTGAATGTTTGGGTGATATGAAGCTGAACAGATATGCCACATGCTTGTCATTTGGTAAAATCTTAAGTTGTCTCCTAGTTCTGTCTGTTAGAAATTTGTCTACCAGTTATGAAGGGGGAAAATATAGTAAAGAAACTTTGTTGTCAAATGTGTTCCCCAGGCATCTTTTCATATTTTGGATTAAAAACACTCATTTGTTTGAAGGGTTTTAATAATTTGTGAAGTATGAAAATTTAATGAATTAAAGGGATTTTTAAAAATTTTATCTATTTTTAATTGAAGGATAATTGCTTTAAAATATTGTATTGGTTTCTGCAGTGCATCAAAAAGGGGGATTTTTTTTTTAATTTTTTGAAAATTAGTTTTATCAGGCTGCATTCCTGTTTATTTTTTATTCTGATCTACTTTTAATTTACTTTTCATTTTTAATCAAAGCTTTACTTATTTATAATTTTAAAATCAAACAGTTGTCCAAAGCTTATTATGTAAAACAACAGTTCTCCACCTTCCTCATCTCTAACTTTCAAGGAAGCTACTTTCAGTTCTTGTATCCAAATCCATTAGTATTTATTTATACATCTAAATACATGCTTGTATGGCTGTTTCTTAATTTTTCAGATGTATCTCATCAGTTGACTACCTTCTGTTAGAAATGATTTATTAGTTACCCTATGTCACTATATACTTGCATAATTTCCAGTATCATTAGAATATAATTTGAGTTGGATCAGTATTCAGTATTTACATTATTGAGGCTAAATTAGAAAAAAAGCAATAGAGTCTAGAGATAAAGAACTAGGTTGCTTGGCTTATCACCTTGGCCCTGTGCCTTACTAGCTGAATCTTTGAACGGGTTATTTTTATGCCTCACTTTCCTGATCTGGGAAAAAAGTACAGTAATGGTACTTGCCTCCTCAGGTGGTTGTGAGGATTATATGAGTTAATGCAACAAAGCATTTAAATCAGTACCTATTAAATAAGGTTTTTCAGCATGGAAACACCATTTGCATCTGATGTCTACAGTATCCTGCCATGACCATTCTTTTTCTTCACAGTAATTTGTTATTCGTTACCTTGTTTTCCTGTTTTGTTTTGTTCGTTTATTTGGCATTCTCTGTTCTCTTTGCTTATTTAGACCCAAACTCTGTGACAGATGTGTGAATTTCCTCTCAGTGCATTCTCATCCATTAGATACTCCAGCGGAGAAGGCAATGGCAACCCACTCCAGTACTCTTGCCTGGAAAACCCCATGGGCAGAGGAGCCTGACCCTGGGTAAAAATAAGCACTTAGCTTCATCAAAATTTCTCTAAGGGTAAGCAAATTACTCATGAAGTGATTTTAAGGATCTTTATACTCTGCTCAAGTACTATTCAAATCTAGAAAGAGCAGGGAGATATACTTGAGATAATATGTTCTTTCATCATTGCCTACAAGCCAGATAATTATATTGCTAAAATATTAAACTTTAATATGTTGCTGACTAATCTTAAAATATATCTTTTTCTAAACACAGCAGTGTGGGGAAATGAGTAAATTCTAAGACATTCATTATTATGACTTTTGTTTTATAAAATTCCATTTGGAAGCCAAATGCAGCATCTCTACCCAAAAACTTCCATTCATGATGTGATTTAAAACACTTTTAAAGGACTTTAAGAAAGGTTCTCTAATAATATCACTATTTAGCATAATCCCTGCATCTGATAAACTGCTAATCTCAAAAAAAGTATGAGGGAGAAGACAATGGCAACCCACTCCAGAACTCTTGCCTCAAAAATCCCATAGGTGGAAGAGCCTGGTAGGCTGCAGTCCATGGGGTTGCAAAAAGTCAGACACGACTGAGCGACTTCACTTTCACTTTTCACTTTCACGCTTTGGGGAAGGAAATGGCAACCCACTCCAGTGTTCCTGCCTGGAGAATCCCAGGGATGGCGAAGCCTGGTGGGCTGCCGTCTATGGGCTCGCACAGAGTCGGACATGACTGAAGTGACTTAGCAGCAGCAGCAGAGTAGGGAGAGAAAAATTGGGAGAATGGGATTAACATACACACTACTATATATAAAATATATATCTAATGAGAACCTACTGTATAGCACAGGGAACTCTACTGAACACTCTGTAATGACCTATATGGGAAAAGAAATTATAAAAGACTGAAAATATGTATACCTGTTTCACTTTGAGGTACAGAAAAAACTAACAGAACAGTGTAAATCAACTATACTTCAATAATTTTTTTAAAGTAAGACTAAGGCTGAAAAGTCATGTTCCGTGTATCAGAATGGAACTCATATTTATGCTCATGACTTCAAATACTCAAGGTATTTCTCCATCTTCTCTATGTTCCTACTCACTTCCACTGTTTCTCCCCTATTTCTTATCATATAATGTATTTTTGTCTAGAAAACCATTCAAAAATCTGAATATTATTAATAATTCTGATGTTTGTTATCATTTCATTGAAATGTCCTGGCCATTTACTGAATATCCATGAGGCCGGCTGGCAGTTTTGATTTCACCATCACCTTTCTTCTCACAAAAGTAAAATGGAGAGTAGTTTGGCTGTCTATGTAGTTTGATCTCAGTTATGCAAAATAGTAACTAGAGATCACTACAAGACCTTGTAGAACTAACACCCAAAAAAGATGTGCTTTTCATTATAGGGGACTGGAATGCTAAAGTAGGAAGTCAAGAAACACCAGGAGTAACAGGCAAATTTGGCCTTGGAATGCGGAATGAAGCAGGGCAAAGACTAATAGAGTTTTGCCAAGAAAATGCACTGGTCATAGCAAACACCCTCTTCCAGCAACACAAGAGAAGACTCTACACGTGGACATCACCAGATGGTCAACACCGAAATCAGATTGATTATATTCTTTGCAGCCAAAGATGGAGAAGCTCTATACAGTCAACAAAAACAAGACCAGGAGCTGACTGTGGCTCAGATCATGAACTCCTTATTTCCAAATTCAGNAACTTTTTTTTTTTGCTGTATTTTATGATAGAGTTCCTCAATTTTATCTTCTCTTCTGTGTTTAGTTTCCAAGGGCTTCTTTTATTCTCTGAATGTCCCTTTTTCGATAGCGTCCTGTTCCTACTGTGTTTAAAATAGCTTCCCTTTTGTCTGAGGATATGAATGATAGCTCTTTAGACATGTTCTTTCTACATTTCAGCCTCTGTTTTTCATGTATGATTTTTCTCAAAAGTTAGGTGATCCTCAGTTCTGTACTCATATTTGAATATTATAATGAAAAGCTGATTCAAAGTCCTGAACCCATGAAGAGGCTTGCTGACTGTGATCTTCACTACAAAGTGATTTAACTAGACATTTTATTTGTTCCTAGGACTACCATAAGGAAGTGCAACAAACTGAGTGTCTTAAAACAATAGAATTTTATTGCCTCACTCTTCTGGGGCCGAGATATGGGCAGGGCCACTTTCCCTCTGAAATCTGTTGACGAGAATCCTTTCTTGTCTGTTCCTAGCTTCCAGTGGTGGGCAGGAAGCCGTCCCTCCAGTGGTGGGCAGGAAGCTGTCCTTGGTGATCCTTGCCTTTCAGGGGCACCACTTCAGTCTCTGCCTCTGTTATCCCCATGATGTTCTCCCTCATGTGTCTTTGTATCTGAGTCTCTTTTTTTCTCCTTTTAAAGACACCAGTCACATTGGATTAGGGCTCACCATACCCCAAGATGACCTCATCCTAACTAATTATATCTTCAGTGACCCTGTTTCCAAGTGGGGTCACATTCTGAGGGTTAGAACTTTGCAGTGCTCTTGCCAGACTACTGTAACAAAATGCCACACAATGAATAGCTCAGGCCACGTCAAGTTTCTCTCACAGTTCTCTGGCTGCAAGTTCAAGATGAAGGTGCCATCAGGGTCGGTCTTGGGGGAGGCCTCTTTGTAGCTCACAGACATTCTATCTGTGTCCTCGTATGACCTTTTCTCTCTGCGTGCAGGGAGAGAGATTTCTCTAGGGTCTCTTACTCCTCTAATGAAGTGGGGCCCCATCCTTATGACCTTTTGACTCTTCATCACCTCCTTAAAGTTTCTGTCTCCAATACCATTACTCTGGGGGTTAGTTAGCGCTTCAGCAAGCAAATTGTAGGGGAACATGGTCTATAACAGACTTCAGCATATCTTTCTGGGGGACACATCTCAACCCATCACAGTCATTTCCTCAGAAAATTATCAGTGTCTGTATCTTCAGGTGTTTTCTTTTGTGGCAGGCAGATTGTTCACAAAGACTCTTCCATTCTGAAAGGCACTTGGTTGCTGGCATTCTGGTGGGAAGACAAGGATTGGGGCCCTCAAATACTCTATTTATTATCTGTTAGTTAATCCCTGTTGGCCCTACTCAACTGCGCCAGAGATTTGCAAGTCCAATCATCGCTCTTTCCAGAGAATAAGCCTCAGGGGGAGCAAGGGGTGTCACCAGACCGCTGGAGAGGGAGGCCATCCAAGGATCTACCTCTCCTCACAGTATCCCTACAGCCATCCTCCATTTGTCCTTTTTGGGCCAAGAATTGTGTTACCAATTTTTGAACCTTTTGGAAGCTCTTCAGTGTAAACTTGGGTTGCTTCTCAACTTTTCCCACCGTCCACTTACTCTGAGTTTTCTCAGCTCTTCTGGGTCAGTTACTACTCATCCATTTCTTTCCTGGGTCCAGAAATGTTGATGCTGTCGTCTGTATTCTTCCTAACTTAAGTCTTTCTGGGAAATCACTTTACTGTTATTTTAATGAGATTTGTAGCGGGGCTACAATTAAATGTGTGTATTCTGGGATTGCAAAGAGTTGGACACAACTGAATGACTAAACACACACACACACACACACACACACACACACACACACATTCATTCTACTATATTTACCCATATTTTCAAATTGACTTTATGAATGGGATACTTGTGGTTGATTTATATTGTCATATCAGATAATACTTGTTTTACCATTAACATTGGTTTTTAAAATGTGTTCACATAGGAGATAGGTTTGAAGTAGTAATACATATTATTTTTTTCAATCCTTAACAATTTCAAAATTTAATTTTAGCTGACATGCAATGCATACACACGTATCTTGTCTTGAGTTATAGTTGTTCACAAATCAAGTTGTGGTAAAATCAGTTTCTATTTGGGACAGTTAAGAAGAATCACTTGGGATAGTTCATTATTTTTTTAATATTTATTTATATTTTTTATTTCAGCTATTTGGATATGCATTTTAGTATTCTACCATTTACCTTTTTAAATATAAATTTTTTTAATTGGGAGATAATTGCTTTACAATATTGTGTTGGTCATTATTCTTTAACGAAGTAAATCCACTTACATTTACTTAAAGTAGGTGATGAGTATGCTTTGTAAACTTAATTTTTTGTGTTGGGATTACTTATTTTATATATAATGCATGTTAGTATGTAATTGCACTGCCTGAAGTAATTGGTCCTGTTGTAATCATCAAGTGACTTACTCTTCCTATGTCTTCTAAAAATAATTTTTTCAGGATCATTACAGTGTATCCTCTTTAGTAAACAAATGTTAAATTTAAATTAAGATTTGTATTATCGGAGTTAAATAAAAGCCTAACACAATTCCTTCTAAACTTTAAAAATGTAGATAATTCCCTGGAGGTCCAGTGGTTAGGACTCTGGGCTTCCATTGCAGGGGGCCTGGGCATGATCCTTGATAGGCCAAAAAAAAAAAAAAAAGGCAGCTAAAATTTAATAATGTGAATTAGAGTACTCCTTGACCTTTGCAAAGTAAAATGAAAGCATTCCCACAAGTTTCACGCTAAGATGGAGCTAGCAACCACAGCTGTCCAATGCAAATGCTTCATAAAACATACACAAAGAAAAAAATTTCTCCCAGTAACATTTAAACCTAAGAGGCTAAGTCAGGCTTTTGCTAATATCTAGGAAGAATTTTACCAACTGTAGTGCCAATGGAAATATATTTTAAAAATCAGGGACAGAAACTGTTGTTTCCATTAAAGGAAATGTTGTTAAATAGTAAATTGGAGGGAGGCCTAGCCACCTCCACCCTAATCCCTAGTGATGGAACAGCTTAAAGTCATAAAAGCTACAGCAACCAAAAACACCAAAAAACTCAGGTGCCACCATCCTCCGTGCTGCAGGAAAACCATGTTCAGAAGCAGCCAATTCTGCCTCCCCCACATCTGTTCACAAACCATAGCCTCACAACTTTGAAGAAAACCCCCCAATAAGTTCCAAAAGGAAGAAATAATAATTGAGTACATGAGAAATTCAAAAGTGCAGTACTAAGCAAATACAAAAATAAAAATGAAAGCAATATATTTATATTTATATTTATATTCTTGAATATTAACAGTTTTGAATGCATTAGTGTAAACTATTTATTTTATTTACTTTGAACAAGCAGGAAGAAAAACGAAGCATTCAATTCACAAAGTAACAAAAATATCAGAATTAACGGATCTGTAAAGAAAGTAGGGTAAATAAAGCAATAAAAATGCAAAAGTAAAATAAAAACAAAATCAAGAGAATTTCAATATTTCTTAGAGTTCTTTCCTTGAGTAAATCTAAGTCTAACAAAAGGTACAGAGGAGAGCAGAAAAATAAATTGATAAAATAAATAGGACAGGGTTTAAGTAACAGAAAAATTAAATAATGGGGTTTTTTAATGAATGCCTAACATAGTTCTTTCTAAAATTTTAGAGTAAATTTTTTTTTTAATTTAAAGATGGAATGTTTTCTAATAATGTAAGACATACCTGAAAAAGTGAAAAAAAGTGTTAATAGCTCAGTCATATCCGACTCTTTGCAACCCCGTGGAGTGTAGCCTGCCAGGCTCCTCTGTCCATGGAATTCTCCAGGCAAGAATAGTGGAGTGGGTTGCCATTCCCTCCTCTAAGGGGATCTTCCCAAGCCAGGGATTGAACCCAGATCTCCTGCATTACAAGCAGATGATTTACCATTGAGCCACCAGGGAAGCCCTAATCTTTCCTTTTCCTTTTTAGCTACTGTTTACATTATTTAAGCAGAGAAGTTTCCTCTTTTACACAATACAGGATCTACCTTTGGAGTGTTCACATATGTACATCATCTTTCCATTATGTAACTTCAGTAATATAGTGCTTCACCAGCTACAGCTATAATCATCATATTGTCAGCCAGATTGCCATCACACTGTGAAAGGTCCTCCTAAAAATATAAAAGCTAGAGCTGTTCCTGAAGACTTCAGCTAAGTAAGAAAAATAAAATCTGTCAGAAAACCTCATGTAATTTTAAACGCTCATGAGTGGTATGTTACTTCAGAAATATAATAGATTGTAAAAAGATTGAAGATAGTTTGAATAACTATAAAAATTTTAAATATGTAGAATTATATAGACTGATTGCTCTTCTTAAACCACAGATTCAGACTCTGCAGGTAAAATTGAAAAATTCATCAAAAGGTCTTGAAAAGTCACAGAAATAGATGGAGTTAAGTAATTTTATTTGAAAATATTATATTAACTTTCAGAGGTTTCCAACAGCATCTTTTTAAATAAAGGTTTAACACTTCAATGTTATTGTATTATATTCTTCTTTAAAAGATTGTCAGAATAAATTATTAGAGCCGACTGGAAACGTCTTTGCCAATGACTTGATGTTTGAATATAATTTCAACCTGCCCATCAGTGTTCTTCCTTTCTCTGTAGAAAGCAGATTTAGACATACTCTGAGGGAGAAAACTCTAAGGGCACTTCCACCCTGGGCAGGGAGAGGGTTTCCATCCAGTGGTCCGTGTCCAGATAGCTCTGGACTCTAGGATGGGACAGCCTGCATGGGACTTCTGGGCAGAGGAGCCCATAGCTGCCCTGCCCTGGGTACTTTACTCAGAGCTTTTGTCTTTTCAACTGGTAGCCATGAACAGTGCCTCTGAGAAGTGGGCGAAAGGCTCAGTTCCTTCTATTTTTTGAGGTTCTTATTTTTAAAAATGTTGATGTGCCTCAACAGTGTTATGAAAACAAGGGCTTATTTTAATTGTTTATAGCGAACAAATTATCAAACTGAGTTCATCTTGCTTCCACACCCAAGGCTCTTTTTACATTTTCTTCATGAATGATAGATAGCACCTCCTTCTAACTGGTATTTTCAGAAAAAACACCGGGTACCTCCCACTGCAATCCTTGTCACACTTAGAGGAACACCAGAATCTCCTTGGCATCTGGTTTAAAACGCAGATTCTAAGTAAGTAGTTCTGGCCTAGGTTTGAGATTCTGCATTTCCAGCAGGTGCCGCCAGTGCGGCTGGTCTGCACACCACAGTTGAGGTGCATGTTCTCAACTCTGCTTGCTGCTGCTGCTGCTGCTAAGTCACTTCAGTCGTGTCCAACTCTGTGCGACCCCATAGACGGCAGCCCACCCACCAGGCTTCCCCGTCCCTGGGATTCTCCAGGCAAGAACACTGGAGTGGGTTGCCATTTCCTTCTCCAATGCAGGAAAGTGAAAAGTGAAAGTGAAGTCCCTCAGTCGTATCCGACTCTTAGTGACCCCATGGACTGCAGCCCACCAGGCTCCTCCATCCATGGGATTTTCCAGGCAAGAGTACTGGAGTGGGGTGCCATTGCCTTCTCCGCAACTCTGCTTACACTTTACAAATTCATAGAGCTTGCCTTCGAGACACCTCGCTGCCCTCTCTCTTCCCCGATATGATGGAGCCTCAGAATCTACATAATTGCTTTTAATTCACAAGTAATTCTTATCCACAGCCAAACTGAAAAGCATTGACTAAGAGAGGTATCTTACTATATTCTGAAAAGTGAATAATTATCACATTGTGCTTTTTTAAGTATAAGTTTATGTAGGCAGATGGGCATAAAATAACAGATTGGTTTAGAAACATCTGTATGTAAATGGACTAACAACTTGGAATATATTATTTAAAAAATTAAAACAAAATTTCTGGTCACACCCTGTGGCACATGGGATCTTAGTTCGACCAGGGAGCGAATCTGCACCCCCTGCAGTGGGAGCTCACAGTCTTACCCACTGGACCACTTAACCACTGGAAAGTCCCAAAAAATAATGTTTTAATGAAGTTAAGCATAGTACACCATCGGGGGATAAGGGTTTTGAGTTGGGTTTTCTCCTAGTTTCCATACACGACATTTCTACGTCAATGAAGTTTCTCTTTGGAATCATCCACCTTTCCTCCTGTGCCGCTCCTCCCACCTTTTTGTTCCCCTCACTGTGTTACTCACGGTGATCATCCTGTCCTGCCCACTGTACACATCCATCTGCTCCATACCCCAAGTATCCCATGCCCTGTAACTTGCCTGTCTCTCATCATTCAAATGTGACCTCAGTTCTCTGTGTGAGGCTGACTGCACATGCTATTGAAGGAAAATAATTTGATAGCACAGATTCACTTGTCAGTCATGACAGATGTATTCTTCTAGAGATTTTTCTTTTTTCTTCCAGTCTTTGCTTCTCGAGAAGATGCAGTTTTCCCATGTAGTATTTAGGTTGCTTCTTACTGTTTGAATGATTATTGTATGTTTGACATATGCTGCCGCTGCTGCTAAGTCGCTTCAGTCGTGTCCAACTCTGTGCGACCCCATAGACGGCAGCCCACCAGGCTACCCCGTCCCTGGGATTCTCCAGGCAAGAACACTGGAGTAGGTTGCCATTTCCTTCTCCAATGCATGAAAGTGAAAAGTGAAAAGGAAGTCGCTCAGTCGTGTCCAACTCTTCGCGACCCCATGGACTGCAGCCTACCAGGCTCCTCCATCCAGGGGATTTTCCAGGCAAGAATACTGGAGTGGGGTGCCATCGCCTTCTCCGTGACATATGCTGTTGAGCCTGTAAAGCTACAACTTGTATAAAGAAAGTGTTACCTTTTACTTGAAGAAGGAAAGTTTTCATCTACTGTGTTAGTCATAATCTTGCCAGTCATCTGGAAAAAAGAGTATACCTTTCAGTGGCTATATTAGTTCACATGTGGAAATAGCAAGGTGAAATTGATCATGTAAAGATTCCTGAGAAACTAGGGGCCCTAGGTGCCTAAGAAGTGGCACCAGCCATTGGGAATGCCTCAGGTTGGAGATGCAGTGGCCCAAGACTTCGGGAACGCTAAGGGAATAAAGAAGGTAGGATGGCAGTTCAGTGTGGAAGCATGGTAATTAGGAAAGCCATTTAACCCAGTTTACTCCTTTCTATCCGCATAGGCTTTGCCCTTAGGCTTTGCCCCGTGCTAAAGTCCACAAGAAATTCTGTGCGGTTCTATTAAAAGTGAACTGCGTCTCTACAAATATCTATTATTCCAAATGAATCAATAAGACTTCAAATAATTGAAAAAGTGAAGTGAGAATTATCAGCCAGTGTGGATGCAGAGTTATTTTGTACTAAGAGGTCATTCTTTCCTAAATTCTGCTCCTGGGAACAATTCCCATAAGCAGTTCCTGCTTTTTTATCTTCTTTTCAACACTCCTTTTAAATTAATTATCATCTAGCTTTTAAACATTTTTGTGTTTTTTCCTTCTCTTAAGTTCCTCAAACTTACATGGGATCAGGGATGAGATACATGGGGCTTCTGTGACTCAAGAGCATTGAGGAAAAACCAAGGTAATCTTGTGAAAGAGTATCCATTTCTAGTTGTAGGCTGCCCCGTTTTAATTTATTTTAACACCAAATACATCTGTATAATATGAGACTTTCCTCCTCAAAACAACAGGATATTCTGTGAGGTCTTTGGCAGTGATGTCTGGAAACTGCAGGTAAACCATGATGCAAGTTCAGCATCTGAAAGTATTAATATAACTGACTCCCAAACATCTTAGTTCCTGGCAAGCTATAGAAAGTTAAGACAGTAGGGGCGTGAGGGAGGAAGCACCCCAAAGCCAGGGAAATGCAAATCAGTCCTAGTCTAACATACTTACCCCAATGCATGCTCCCTCTTTTTAAGGAAAAATATTTCAACCAATGTCTGTATTCACTGTGGACTGAACTTCAACTAGCTTATTTTCAAGCATGCTTCTAACTTGGCACAGCTCTGGGAAAAATCCCATAATTGAGCCATCTGGGTTGGATAAAAAAGGGCGTTTTTCTATTTGATTTCTCACATTTTGTTCCTCTTTGTTTTTAATGGGGAAAAATCATTATGAAATAACCAAATTATTGCATGATGTTACTGAAACAAGAGAAACCTTTTCAACTCGACCCTGTTTCTAAAGAAATCTCTATTAGACGTTCTCTCTGTTGTCTCTGAAATGTGGTGTAGAATGAATCTTTTGGGTGAGCTGACTTGAGGGAATAACTAATGGTCAGAAAATAAAGTTCTCTTTGGGTGGTCTGAAATTCAGCAGTGTTTATTTCTTTTCAGACTCAGCAAGGATTTTTTTTTTTCCCCCAGTGAAGCATATTTTAGCATTTTATGCTCTGGATTTACTTAGTGTGGTTATAATTGAAATCATTAGGCATACGTAATTTTTCATTTTTTCTGAAAAACCAGCATTAATTGCCTATGATTCAAATAATCTGAAATTAAGAGACACTGGAAAGTTGTTCAGTATCTGATAACTTTGAAAACAACTTTGATAAAATAGACTATGTTGCTGCTGCTGCTAAGTCACTTCAGTCGTGTCCAACTCTGTGTGACCCCATGGACGGCAGCCCACCAGGCTCCCCCATCCCTGGGATTCTCCAGGCAAGAATACTGGAGTGGGTTGTCATTTCCTTCTCCAGTGCATGAAAGAGAAAAGTGAAAGTGAAGTCGCTCAGTCTGTCCGACTGTTAGCGACCCCATGGACTGCAGCCCACCAGGCTACTCCATCCATTGGATTTTCCAGGCAAGAGTACTGGGGCTGGGTGCTGTTGCCTTCCCCGATAGACTATGTTATATGTTATGAATTCCTCTTTGCAGTCTAGAGTTATTTCTTTGAATTTTTCTTCAATTCAGACTTTAACTTTAAGGTCTGTTCAGTAAAAGCCTTCCTGTGTATTTGGTTTATTAGGTACAGGGATGGCTAGGTTCTAGAAACATGATGATGAACAAGACAGTTTCAGTCCCTATTGGAGGTCAAAGCAATCAACCTTAAAGGAAATCCATCCTGAACATTCATTGGAAGGTCACATGCTGAAGCTCCAATACTTTGGCTGCCTGATGTGTCGAGCCAACTCATTGGAAAAGGCCCTGATGCTGAGAAAGATTGAAGGCAGGAGGAGAAGAGGGGCAACAGAGGCTGAGATAGTTGGATAGCATCATGGACTCAATCGACACAAATTTGAGCCAACTCTGGGAGATAAAGGAGGACAGGGGAGCCTGGCGTGCTGCAGGCCATGGGGTGGCCAAGAGTTGGACATGACTTAGCAACTGAACAACAACAATATTGGTTGTAATAGTCACAAGGCAGAGGCAGATGTTATGCAAACCTTTACACAGATACACTGTAAGGGAAAGTAGATTATATATGCACAAAGATTATATATGACCTTAGGAGGGGGTGGAGGCAGTTAGGAAGGCTTTCCTTTGGATATGAAAAAATGTCATTCATACAAGGCAAATGAATAATATATAGTATATTAAAATATTACTAGTTGTATGCTGGATCAAACATTGTGCCGTAATCACGTATTATCCATTTATATGTCTTCTTTTACTCATCCCTCCCATGAAAGCTGCTTCTGCATAGGAATGCATTGACATCCAGGTTTATGACTATATCATGTCAAAGCATTTTGCTTGTAATAGCCCCAGAGTACTATGTGTCAAGTTAACATATCTTTTTTGTCGTTGTGTATGTACAAGTTAGTTGTACTTGCACAAGTACAACTAAACCACAAGGCTGCTTATTGTCACCCTTTTATTTAACTACTATGCTGAGCATATCATGAAAAATGCCAGTCTGGATGAATCACAAGCTGGAATCAAGATTGGTGGGAGAAACATCAACAACTTCAGATATGTGGATGATACCACTCTAATGGCAGAAAGTGAAGAGGAACTAGAGGCACTAAAGAACCTCTTGATGAGGGTGAAGAAGGAGAGTGAAAAGGCTAGCTTAAAACTCAGTATTAAAAAAACTAAGATCATAGCATCCAGCCCCATCAGTTCATGGCAAATAGAAGGGAAAAGGTGGAAGCAGTGACAGATTTCCCCTTCTTGGGCTCTAAAATCATTGCAGATGGTGACTGCAGTCATGAGATTAGATGATTGCTTCTTGGCAGGAAAGCTATGACAAACCTAGACAGTGTGTTAAAAAGCAAAGACATCATTTTGCTGGCAAAGGTCCTGTGTAGTCAATGCTTTGGTCTTCCCAGTGGTCACGTACGGTTGTGAGAGCTGGACCTTAAACAGGGCAGAGCACCAAAGAATTAATGCTTTTGAACTGTGGTGCAAGGAGATCAAACCAGTCAGTCTTAAAGGAAATCAACCCTGAATACTCATTGGAAGGACTGATGCTGAAACTAGGGCTCCAATAATTTGGTCACCTGATGGGAACAGCTGACTTATTGGAAAAGGCCTGATGCTGAGAAAGATTGAAGGCAGAAGAAGAAGGGGATGACAGAGGATGAGATGGCTGGATGATATCGCCTAAGCAATGGACGTGAACTTGAGCAAACTCGAGGAGATGGTGAGGGACAGGGAGGCCTGACCTGCTGCAGTCCATGGGGTCTCAGAGTTGGACATGACCAGGCGACGGAACAACAAATATCATTTAACATACATTATTGTTAATGTCATTGTTGTCATGATACCACAGTGCTCATAGCATAGCAAGAATAAGTTATATAAAGATACAGTTTGAGAAAGATGCCTTTGAATTAATATGCCCTCACCACATTCTCCATAACTCTTGTGAACGTACAGCAGTGAGCCTCACATCAGAACAGGATATTCCTCAATATAAATATACCAGTCCATTGCTCTCAACTTCTGTGATGGAAATCAGGAAGATTATTTTACAGTTATAGTTTACTTTTTATTTGCTTTATTTGTATATCCTGGGATCTAAATCAATTGCATTGCAAATTCTGTCTCAGAATATTGAATCATAAAAACTTGTTTTGTTGAAAAATGTTTAAAAACCATGAAATGAGGCCTACTTTTCTTTTGGCATCAGGAATAGGTACATGCATACCTATTAAATGGAGCATGGTCTTTTGATAGTAAATTTAGCCTGTGAGTACATTCATTTTACAGTATTCACTCAGGCTTAAAATATCCTAATTCCTTTGAGAGAGTAAAGCAAGAACGCTATCACGTGACTGTCTGGGTTTGTGAAATGCTAAGTCTTACAAAAGCCTTCTGGATTTTTAGTAATAAAGCAAGTACTGGCTTGTTAAGTAGGATAATCTAATCCATGCACTGTATAAACCAGAATGTAATTTTAGATACTGTGGTTTTATATCACAGATGACTCTGTTTTCGAAAGAACTTGCCAAACTATAAGAGTATATTTTCTTAGAAAATAAATTTATTTTGATATTTAAATGATTTTAACATTTCATTTGGGTAATTTTTATTTGCAAATATTTTATTTTTTAAAAATATTCATCACATTTCTCTAGTTATGAAAAATATGGTAGGAAAGTGTGTCCCAAGATTGATAAATGATTGCCATTTTATTGTGACCACTTCAAAAGAACTTTATTACAAAATAATTAGGAAAAAGAAGGAAATTATGTTATTGTTCATAAGTTAGCCCAGGTCACTAATGATTTAATAAATATTTCTTAACATTTATTTTGTGCCAGGTACTGTAATAATCATTAGGTATACTCTTGGGAAAACAAAACCAAAGTCAGCAAAATAGGTCATTGAACAACTTTTTCATGTAGTCTTCCCACTGACTTTTATGCATTTTACTCTCTGAATATTTTGGCTTACCACTCAAAATATAGTTATTTTAAACTTTGTGTATATTTCTAATGAGCGTCTGTACCTGATTTCTTGGCCTACTGAAAGTACCAAGGGATTTCTGTAAGTCACATGTACCAACATTACAGACAATAACAAATTTATACAGGTAGAGGCCGCACTAGCCAAAGGATAATGAAAGTAATTTAAAATAATATTTCTCTGGCTTTGCCCCAGTCTCCTGCATGAGAACATCAATCTTGCCTATCTTCCAGTTTCTTCTCAAATACTTTTTTTTTTTTTTGGCCACCCCAGGTCTTAATTGCAGTATGTGGGATTAGTTCTCTGTGCAGGGATTGAACCCAAGCCCCCTGCATTAGGAGCTCAGAGTCTTAGCCACTGGACCACCAGGAGAATCCCCCCAATATTCCTGAGAGTCCCCTGGAGATATCTCAGGCAGAGTTTCTTAAAATGATACTCCTCTTCTCCACTTCCAGGTCATTGTGCTAGTAGCATCCATCAGTGCCAACCAGGGCATTAGCGGTGTCACAGGTTGCAGCCACCAGTACTTTGACTGATGTCCACCTAATTCTGGAACCATGGCTCTTTCAGTCCCCACAGAGGTTAGAGGATGATAACCTTTTATATTAGCGTAGGCTAAGCTGCTGTAATTATAAGTAAGTAGGTAAGTTGCTCACTCAGTCATGTCTGACTCTTTACAACCCTTGGACTGTAGTGCGCCGGACTCCTCTGTCCATCGAATTTCCCATACAAGAATCCTGGAGTGGGTTGCCATTTCCTACTCCAGGGGATCTTCCCAACCCAAGGATCAAACCTACATCTCTTGTGTCTCCTGCATTGGAGGCAGATTCTTAAGCTGAAACAAAGATGCAATGGCAGAGGGAATATAAAAACATATTTGTCTTTAGCATAACAGTCTAGGTTAGTGTTGACTTCATCAAGAAATGTTTCTTAAGCAACCATGTAAGAAGAAATGGGGCTCTGCCCATCTGTAATATGTAGATTCCAAGGTTACTCTGCTCGCTGCCCTCCCAGCCACAGGGCGAGAGAAGAGCCTGTGGGGAGACGCACTCACTTCTCAGAAGCCTCAGCTAATATTCTGTTGGCGGGAACTGGACACATGGCCCTGCCTCTTTCAGAAATGGGCCAAGAAGCGCCAGCTCTGCCTGGGCGACTCCCCAGCCAGCCTCTGTTACTTGCCTTTTCATGAACAGCAAGCTGTCACCTCCACCCTATCCTGTTTCACCCTCCCAGACCTTTCACTGCAGCCACCTCTCTCTGATACCCAGAGAAGCCGAGGGCATCGCTGGTCACATAATCTATTCCATCTCTACCCTAGGCAGATCCCTATTCCATCCGTATAAACAAATTTCATAAACCTTTACTACTCTTTTGAAATCCACTTTCCTTCCCACCCATCCCCAGCGTTAAAAATGACCTGCCCTCCTACTGCAGAGTAAAGACAGAGGTCCTCACCTATAGAACCACCTCAGCCTCTTCCCAACATGGCCACGCTCCTTTTGATTCTATCTCAGAGGAAGATGCACCCCAGCTTCTTTCTTGATCTCACTCTTCTTTCTCATCTGACTCTTATCTATCTCATACAAGATCTCATTCCCATTCCTGCTTCCTCATAATTTGAATCTCATTATCTCTCCAGTAAAATGTTCAATCCTCGAGGCTATAAGCATGCTTTCATTTAGCCTCATGCTATTTTTTATTCCCCCCCCCATTTTTCTTTTTCAACCAGGCCTCAAGACTCCTTTATATTCAATTGTCATGTCTTTACTTCTTGTCTAAGCTTTTTGCAGTCTTTACAGAAAGGAGCACACTAAGCTCTGTGTGATTCCATTCAACAATTCATATATTTACTGAGCTCCTTCTCTGCAGATACAGAGGGTTGAGCAGAACTAAATAAAAGCTTTGTCCTCTTGGAATTTACATTTTAGTAAGGAAAGGCAAGGAAAGCATTTTAGTATTTGTTAGACGTGTCTGTGATACGTGCTAAAGAGAAAAATAAGTCATGATAAGGGAGTTAGAAGGACATTGTTATTTTAAACAGGGTAGTGAAGAAAGGGCTCTCAGATAAATATCTGAGCAGAGACCTGAGGGAAGTGAGAAAGCTATCCACATGGACAACTGAGGGAAGAGCATTTCAGACAATGAGACAGCAAGTTCTAAGGCCCTGAGGCAGAAACACTTCTGTACCCAGGAAGGATGGTAAAAGGGCCTGATGTGACTGGAGCAGAACAGGGAAAGGAGGGACAGAGCAGATAAGGCGAGAGAGGCATTTGGAGCCAGAACCACAGGGCCTGGTAGGCCAAGGTAAGAATTCTGATGGGGGCCAACAGAGCAGTTTCAGCAGAGGAATGACCACGTAGTCCAATAGTCACGTCCGGATGTGAGAGTCGGGCCATGAAGAAGGCTGAGTGCCTAAGAACTGATGCTTTTGAACTGTGGTATTGGAGAAGACTTTTGAGAGTCCCTTGGACAACAAGAACATCAAATCAGTCAATCCGAAAGGAAATCAGTCCTGAATATTCATGGGAAGGATGGATGCTGAAGCTGAAGTTCCAATACTTTGGCCGCCTGATGTGACGAGCCAGCTCACTAGAAAAGACCCTGAAGCTGGGGAAGATTGAGGACAGGAGAAGGGGGCGACAGAGAATGAAATGGTTGGATGGCACCATCGACTCAACGGACATGAATTTGAGCAAACTCCAGGAGGTGGTAAAGGGCAGGGAAGCCTGGTGTGCCGCAGGTCATGGGTTCACAAAGAGTTGGACATGACTTAGGGACTGAACAATACAGCAATGACCTGCTCTCTAAGGAGACACTCTGCGTGATATACGCAAAAAGACCCAGAAGAGCAGAATGATCACTTAGGACACTGTGAGAATAATCTGGACAGATGATCGTCGTCTGGACTCGTGAGGTGTCTGTGGAAGTGGCGAGGAATGATTTTGATTGCTGATACATTTCCAAGAGTTGAGAGGCTGCATAGTGCTGGGACCTACCACCTGCCCCTCCAGTGGAGTTTCTCCTCCATGTCCCACCTTTCTTTGCTTTGCTTAGGGCCCAGGAGGCTGATCCATACAGGTTGCATCATTTCTGACTTCCCTTTGGGTTTGGCTCATGAGAGACTCCTGTGGAAAATCAGAAGGTTGGCTGAGCACGAGGTCAGATTACGGTTCTCCCAGCTTCCTCCCTGCCACCAGGGGTTGCTGTGAGTGTCCCCCTGAGACCACACCTAGATGATTACCCTGTCTGGATTCCAGTAAGCCTGTCCCTGTCCACCCTTATTCACACCAGGCGAGTAATGCCAGTTCCTGCTGTCCCTAGCTCAATGGTGAACCACTATTCTTTATTGGTTTTCTTGAACTTCACCCACAACTGTATAAATAGTCCCTTTAATAAGCTTTCCTCAAACTTTTGTGCTCTTGACTCATACTAGGAACTAGGGCATCTAATGCAGTAAAAACAGCAGAACATTTTGTTTTTCACTGTTATTTATTTGTTTTTCTCTCCAGTAAAATGTTAAATCCTTGAGGACAGAAGCTGTTATGTTCCTGTTTCTAGTCCCATGATGTGAAGTAGGTAGAGCTTATTACAGCTGTATCAATGAGTATTCTATGTGATGATCCCACCTGAGTCCTTAGGAGTTATCTAAATTATGTTTTATTTGAAAGATGAACCAAACCTAGGATATGTGTGTGTGTGTGTATCCATCTTAGTGTTCATAAGCTCTACCTTGTTAGATAATTCAATTGCCTAGGATCAAAAAGAGCTTTAAGAAAAAGTTGAGTAAAGCTTTTTTAGTTGAGTAAAGAAAAAGCTTTCTTCTTTTTTTTCTATACAATATGTCCTTGTTGGTTATCTGTTTTGAATATAGCAAGGTACATGACCTTCCCAAACTCCCTAATTATCCCTTCCCTCCCCTACCCCCGGCAACCATAATTTCTTTTTCTAAGTCTGTGAGTCTCTTTCTAAATTCTAAATAAGTTCATTTGTATCATTTCTGTCTAGAAACGATCCCTTACACGTGTAAGGGATGTCAGGCGATATTTCCCCTTCTCTGGCTGACTTCGCCCAGTGTGACACGCTCTGGGGCCCTCCACGTTGCTGCAGATGGCATTGTTCCATTCTTTGTGATGGCTGAGTGTGTCAGTAGCTCGTCTTCTTTATCCATTCCTCTGTCGATGGACATTTCCGTTGCTTCCGTGTCTTCACTATTGTAAACAGTGCAGCAGTGAACACGGGGGTGCGTGTGTCCTTTCGGATCATATTTTTCTCTGGATATATGCCAGGAGTGGGGTTGCGGGGTCATGTGGTAGCTCTACTTTTAGTTTTTTAAGGAACCTCCATACTGTTCTCCATAGTGGCTGTACCAATTTAGATTCCCACCAACAGTGTAGGAGGGTTCCCTTCTCACCACACCTTCTCCACCATTTGTCTGTGGATTTTTTGAGTAGCTTTTTTATTCATTGTTCTCATGAAGGTATCTAAACGTTGGTTTGTTGATTTTACCAATTGTTTCTGAACTGAAAAGAAATAGAATTTGTTCCCACTTTCTTAACATACAATTTTTTTCCTGTAACTTTAAAGGTGGATTATGATATATTACAGCTGTTGACTTTTATTTGCATAACATTTTAATAGCACTTATTTTTATTAGATTTGGTTTTATACAATCATGAGATTATCAATTCGCATTGTTTTCCTACCAGTTTTTTGGTGTTTTAGCACTACATTTTTGTTATTGATGTTTCCTGTCCATCTAAAGAATATTTTACCTTGACATATTTTTAATTATCATTTTGTGTATTGCTCTTTGCTTTCTTCCCTTCTTTTTGACCTTGACTTCATTCTGTTATTTTCTTTGGGCTTGACCTTAAAGAGTAGGCTGAGCAGCCTTGAGGTATAGTTTTAATAAAAGGTTTGCTGAGTAATCATTTGGTGTAAAATCCCAACCAAATCCATTAATAGGAAAACGAAAGCAATATCTTTTCAAGGTTAACCTTCTTCATACTTGCTCACATGAATAACACACACTCACTGCATTCATTTAATTATTAATTCAACTATTGTTAAGGTCCATATTTCTAATAAAGAAAACAAAAAAAATACAGAAATTTATGAGAGCAGATTGTCAAAGAATATATTCGTTAAAGATAAATTAGAACTATGGAGTTTGGCTTATATAAAATTGAGGCAATACCATAGGAAAATGACCAGGAATACACTACTAATTGTATAGTTTGTTGTTTTTTAACTAAAAAGACAGCGTGTTCTTTCTCTTCTTTTCTCCTTTTTAAATTTTTGGCATTATTTCATTTTCTCACAACCTAAATAAATATATTCTTTTTTTTTTTAGAGATAAACATTATATATGTGAAAGCACTTATATATTTGGTGGGTTTTTAAATGAATTTGAGGAACTTCTCTGATGATCCAGTGGCTAAGACTCTGTGCTGTCAATGCAAGGGGCACAGGTTCTATCCCTGACCAAGGAACTAGATCCCACATGCTGCAACTGAGAGATCACATGGCACAACTAATACCCGGCGCAGCCAAAAATTAACAAATAAAATTAATTTGAAAACTAGGTAAGTACTTGACTTTACTGAAGTCAAGTGCTTTTGAAATGTATGGGACTCTAGCAGCTCAAGTCTATTTGAGAACTAGTATTTCAGAGAGTATCACCAAACATTAACTACCCATACTATTCAACTCTATTGGGTAAATTATGACTCTTTGTGGAGTGTTGTTTTTCGTTCTTATCCATTTGGAAGATCACAGCCATAATGAACATTGTGAGATAGTAAAATGATAAAAATACAAAATAATGAAAAAATAGCAAGCATTGACTTAAATCATTTATTTTTCTGAAAGTTTCCTAAACTTCCTATGAGAGAGATCAGTTAACTGAAGCTGCCACTTTCCCAGGAAAGAAGGTGGTAAGGTTTACACCGAAATCCTTGTGCTGAGTGCAAGAGGGAGAGAGAGAGAAATGAAATGATTGATCTGACAGCGACCTCTTGTTTGAAAATCTGCCTTTTTCAGGCTTCATTGTAGACTATGGCCCTGTGCCCATTTCCCAGCTCAGCCTCTTGCACAACTTACTTATTTTGGCCCTCAGTAAAAGGAGAGGAGTTTGCCGTGTTATTTATTTTTGAACTCTGCCCCATGGAGCACTGGGATTTCTTAGAGTCTCCTCAAGAGTCCTACAGTGAGTAGAATGGAAGGACCAACAAGAGCAGGGTGTGTGTTTTTTTGTAATTGTTTTACAGTTGTTTTCAATAAAGGCTTCAAAAACACTTGATCACCTCCAGGGTCCCTTCTAGCCTTATAAAAGTGCACTGTTTTGTTTCCAGGCTTTTCCCTTTCATTTCTTTTTTAGAGGATAACCTTGTGAATACAGTTGAAAAGCAAAAGTACTAAATTAATGTTTGATTTGGAAAGGCTAAATGAATGAACTTGTGTGAGAGCCTCACTTTGCTTTTAAAAGAAGGGGGCAGCAAGAGAAAACACGTAGGATTTTAACCCTGGAAAAAAAGTCTCCATACTGGGACAAAAAGCTTGGAATTGGTGGCAGTGAGGGAGTAAAGTAACTAATGAAAAGTGAAAAACTGAAGAGAATATTTAGTCTAACTTTTTTTAAAATTTGAGATGATAATCATAAATTGGTTTCATTGTAGATAATGTACTATTTTGGAGAAGGAAATGGTACCCCACTCCAGTACTCTTGCCTGGAAAATCCCTTGGATGGAGGAGCCTGGTAGGCTGCAGTCCATGGGGTCACTAAGAGTCGGACATGACTGAGTGACTTCACTTTCACTTTTCTCTTTCATGCATTGGAGAAGAAAATGGCAACCCACTCCAGTGTTCTTGCCTGGAGAATCCCAGGGACGGGGGAGCCTGGTGGGCTGCTGTCTCTGGGGTCAGGCAGAGTCGGACACGACTGAAGCGACTTAGCAGCAGCAGCAATGTGCTATTTGCTTTGGGCAGTTTTTAAGCTCTTAAGTGAAGTAAATTGGGCTTCTCAGGTGGCTCAATGGTAAAGTATCTCCCTGCAGTACAGGAGACACAGGAGACACGGGTTCAATCCCTGGGTTGGAAGATCCCCTAAAGAAGGAAATGGGAACCCACTCCAGTATTCTTGTCTGGGAAATCTCATGAACAGAGGAGCCTGGTAGGCTTTAGTCTGTGCGGTCACAAGGTAGACATGACTGGGCAACAGTACACACACACACACACACACACACACACACAAGGTAAATTACTCTTCATATGTCACAACACATTGTTTCAAAAGTTATTCATGGCTGTTATTAATTGATTTTTCCAAACAGAAAACTGTTAAAGCTACCTGAATTATAGTTTCATATTTATAAAATACCCAAAGAAGCATCTGCATTAAAACTAAATAGGTCAATTTTTAAACTAATTACAGAGACCTAATTTTTTTTTTGTCATCTTATTGTGATGAGAATAGGGAAGTACTGGTTATTCTTGGACCTCACGTTCAGCAATTCCTCACATTACTTTCTGTACATGATAAAATTGGATAATAGCACCAATTCGAGAGTCAGGCAGCCTGGATTCAAATAGTGGCTAAATGAACTTGAATACCTCTCTGTGCTACCAGTTTCTTATAATTATATACTTATGTAGTCTATTTCATAATGCTATTGTGGGGGATAAGTGAATTAATATATGAGATGCTCTTAGCACAGTCTCTGGTCTATAGTGAGCATGATTTTTTGTGTTAGCTGTAATTACATTATTGAGAAAACAGAGATTTTAACCCTTAACCAAAATCC
Source organism: Oreotragus oreotragus (assembly GCA_006410675.1). Taxonomy (NCBI): domain Eukaryota; kingdom Metazoa; phylum Chordata; class Mammalia; order Artiodactyla; family Bovidae; genus Oreotragus; species Oreotragus oreotragus. Next base: position 36,238 of record SJYX01010524.1, on the reverse strand, counting down.
AACCTATGTGAGTGATAAAAGAGTTTGTGTGCTTAGGGAGGTGGAAAGGTATAAATCTGTGAGAATGAGTTCAAGAAAAATGAATATGGTACTATTCTGTGAGAAGGATTGCTATAGAGAAACAGAGTCTCAGCGACCTTATAGGATGCTCTAGTCCAGACAAGAGGTAAAAATATACTGAATTACTCTCTTAGTCCATTCAGAGTGCTATAACATAGACAGACTAGTTTATAAACAACAGAAATTTATTCTCACAGTTCAGGAGGCTAAGACTTCTAAGACCAAAATGCAAGTAGATTCTGCGTTTGATGAGGGCCCTCTTCCTGGTTGATAGATGGCCATCTTTTTGCTGTGTCACCAATCACATTCATGAGGACTCATGATCTAATAACCTCCCACATTTGGAGTTAGGATTTCAAAATACAAATTTTGAGGGAACACAAATATTTGGTTTATTGTGTCGACTCTTACAGTATTAGAGTAGAAGAAGGAAAAGGATATGTAAAAGATTACAGGCTTACATTTAGGGAAGGAGGAAGAAGATACTAACCTTAGACTTTCAAAGTGGGTGACTAGCATTATGGATGTAGCAAATCCAAAGACTGATATATTGAGAAATAAGGAATGCAAGATTTAAAAGACTAATAAAGATTAAATGTGGTCATATCATACTATATGGTTTCTATAATAATTAAACAGTTAATAGTCTTCATAAAGAAGCATGTAGTAAGATCTTTTAAAGAATTTTCCTCCAGTTAAGAAAAATATGTCCTATTTTTTCATTTAGGTTCCTACATTATACTATATTAAGCCTAGAGGTTTGTTATCCTTCAGTGCTTGTATCCCAAGACAACTGATGTGGTGACGTGAGGAAGTCAGACATAAAACCTATTGAGAATTAAACCATCGCCTTCTTCATTTAATCCAACATACTATGTATGATTGGAGAAAGAAATGGCAATCCACTCCAGTACTATTGCCTGGAAAATCCCATGGACAGAGGAGCCTGGTAGACTACAGTCCATGGGGTCACAAAAAGTCGGACATGACTGAGCGACTTCACTTTCACGATATATGATATATATGACTCTTCAGAGTCGCAAATAATTTTGGTCTATTATTTCATAAGTATTTTTATCATTTGCAGGTTCGATGGATGATGTACTGGATTGTCTTTGCCCTGTATACTGTAATTGAAACAGTAGCAGATCAAACGGTCGCTTGGTAAGTTCTAGCACTGAGAAATATCCATAATGGAGACTCTTATCTGGTGTCCTCCGTTCTTATCCTGCTCTTGCTGTAAATGAAGAGGTTTTTTTTAATAAATTTTTAAATTTTTTATTCATTTATTTGGCTATGTCCTGTCTTAGTTGCAGCATGTGAGATCTTTGCTGCATCATGGGGGATCTTTCCTTGTGACAAGTGGGCTTAGTTGCTCTGTGGCATGTGGGATCTTAGTTCCCCAAACAGGGATCAAACTTGTGTCCCCTGCAGTGCAAGGAGAATTCTTAACCACTGGACCACCAAGAAAGTCCATCCCTAACTAAACGAATTTCATCAGTCTACCTAATTATCCGCTGTATCATTTTCTTTACCTGGTTTCCCCACAAGGACACTTCCTTCCTTGTGGAATCCCACGTAAAGGCAGTTCATCCTCCCGCCCACATGCCGCTTCCTCCCGCCCTTCTCCCCAATACGTCCCAGGATCTCAGAACAGAGAAAACTTGGTTGTCATTATCTTTTTTCCACACTCTGATGACTTCACACTATTTTTTCTTTGTTAATATTTCCTAAGCAAACTCTCCTTTTGAAGCCCACGGCTTCTGGTTTTAGCACTTCCCTCCCACCCTTAAAATTCTCATCCACAGACATTCAAACTGGATGACATCAAGTCCCCACGGCCACCACCCGCTCCCAACACCAGCTCCTTGGCTGCCCTATTCCAAACAGCATGAGGCAGAACTGAAACATGTTTCTATCCTCAAGGATCGAACATTTTACTGAGAAGTCATACTTAGTGGAACAACCTGAATCTCCTTGTGCTATATTTCAGTAGTATATTTCCAGCTATACCTTGCCATCACTTGGAGAAGTCGTTTTTACAAACTCTAAACCTTTACTACCTCGCCACTATCTTCAGCCACCCTTACTGCACAAACTCCCAACTTAGATCAGCCCAACCACACTCCTCTTTTCTTCTTTACCCAGGCTACCAACTGAGCTGAAAAGAAATCAATCAGTTGCTCATATAGGTATCAGTTTGAAAGTCACCATTCCTTTCACTTGCTTTTTGGTCACTGGCTACTTCTATTCCCTCCTGTTTCTGTTTCACATCTTTACTGTTCTCTGCTTTAACTGTCTTTCTGACTTTGTAAGTCTCATCATATTCTCATAGTAGCACACTAGGTCACATTGGACGGCTCAGAAAAAATAGAAGTCACGAGACGTAAATGTTCTTCACAGCCACCCCGTACGTATCAACTTCTCTGTATCTGCATCCATCTTTCTCTTCCTCCTTCTGTCCCACAGTTCATTTATCTGTTATGTTTTGGTAAAGGGGTTTGGGAAGGGTTTTTCATTTGTTTGTTTGTTTTTAAGTGGCAGAACAGATTCTAAACCATGCTAGGTTTCTTTAAGTGTCCATGTTCTCTATTTAAATGCATCTCTTTTTTGCTGGTTGCAAATGTATATATATACACTATTAAAAAGTAAACAAGGTAGAAAAAACTTGTTCATGAGCAAGGAAAGTCCAGAGACTCCTCTGTAACTGCACTGTGCAGAAACCCTTCATCATCTCTACAGTAGTCGGTCCTCACTGCCCCCTGCTCACCTGTCTCATCAGAAGAGCCCAGATTTTTTATCATGTCTCTTAGTAGTGCATAGACCACAGGATGCTTGTTCCCTTGTGCTGTTCACTTAACTTTTGCTATGGCAACAAAGCACCCTAAAAGCACAACATTCATTTCTTGCTCAGGGTACATGAAGACAAATGGTCAGCTGCCAGCCTTGCTGAGCTCAGCTCAGTTTTAAGTGGACCAAGCCTGAAGAAGCAGATATTCTCACGACAAAAAGCAGAATTTGAAAGCAAGAGGTTGGGAGGTGTTGAAGTGAGGGAGTCAAAGGACGTTTAAAGCTTTGCTTTGCATTTAACATATGTTGCACTCACATTCTGTTGCCCAGAGCAGGACACATGACTAAACCCACGGTACTTGCTTGAGGAAGTGTAGTCAGCCTATGGGAGAAGATGCTGAAAAACCCAAGTGGGAAGGGGCACGGGTATATAACCCTAATCTCCAGGTTACCACAATGACAATTCCCTTCTCCTTTCAAGTGAACAATTTAGCTCTGTCAAGTGCTGCAATTCTGGCCAAATGAAATTGGAGGGGATGTTTTCTGGGAGCTCTAAGAGAAGGATATGTGCATGTGGGGTAACATTGCACACTTGGAGCTTATCAATGCTTAAAAACACACCTAACGCTTGGGAGGTATGTCCTGCTAATGCCATGGCAGCTAGGCTCTGCAGACAGGGTGGGTACACCTTACTGTCCTGGTTAGATGCTTTTAATGACCTCTGCCAACAAAGGTCCGTCTAGTCAAGGCTATGGTTTTTCCAGTGGTCACGTATGGATATGAGAGTTGGACTATAAAGAAAACTGAGCATAGAATTGATGCTTTTGAGCTGTGGTGTTCGAGAAGACTCTTGAGAGTTCCTTGGACTGCAAGGAGATCTAACCAGTCCATCCTAAAGGAGATCAGTCCTGGGTGTTCATTGGAAGGACTGATGCTGAGGCTGAAACTCCCCAATACTTTGGGCACCTCATGCGAAGAACTGACTCATTTGAAAAGACCCTGATGCTGGGAAAGATTGAAGGCAGGAGGAGAAGGGGATGACAGAGGATGAGATGGTTGGATGGCATCACTGACTCAATGGGCATCAGCTCGAGTGAACTCCGGGAGTTGGTGATGGACAGGGAGGCCGGGCCTGCTGCAGTCCCTGGGGTCTCAAAGAGTTGGACATGACTGAGCGACTGAACTGAACTGAACCTGGACTGAATGACCTCTCTGAACTGCTCCAGTTAGTTTGGCAGCTTGTCTGTCTTTGCCTATAGAGAGCAATCTTGGAACTTCCTTGGCAGTCAGTCCATTGGTTAAGACTCTTCCTTCCAATGCAACGGGTGCAGGTTTGATCCCTGGTCAAAGATCCAACATCTGTGGAGGTGCAGCCAAAAAGTAAACAGTTGGTTTTTTGTTTGTTTGTTTTTAAATGTACATGAATGGAACAACTTTGAACTAGAAGTTGTGATCGATGTGAGGGGACAGGCTGCTCTGATCTATATAATTAGTGAGATTAATTTGTCAGTTCAAACATAGTTGTTTTCCTTATCACAACTTCTTACCTGTGAAAGCATAACACAGTGACTGAACTTTAAAAAAAATTTTGTGTGTGATTTCCTCATTGTCTATAGTTTATTTTCACCAGCATCCTTTTCAAATATTTTCTTGTCAGGTTCCCCCTCTACTATGAGCTTAAGATTGCTTTTGTCATATGGCTACTCTCTCCCTATACCAGAGGAGCAAGTTTAATATACAGAAAATTCCTTCATCCTCTTCTTTCTTCAAAGGAAAGGGTAAGATGTATAAATTATTTCCACAAATCATTTGTTAGAAATGTGTTTCATCATCACATGTTGCATGTTATAAAATGAGTGAAACTATTAGAGGGGAAAGTCCTAGTTTTCAGCTTCTTGACATTCTTTTTAAATAAAATTCATAGACCACAGGATGCTTGTTCCCTTGTGCTGTTCACTTAACTTTTGCTATGGCAACAAAGCACCCTAAAAGCACAACATTCATTTCTTGCTCAGGGTACATGAAGACAAATGGTCAGCTGCCAGCCTTGCTGAGCTCAGCTCAGTTTTAAGTGGACCAAGCCTGAAGAAGCAGATATTCTCACGACAAAAAGCAGAATTTGAAAGCAAGAGGTTGGGAGGTGTTGAAGTGAGGGAGTCAAAGGACGTTTAAAGCTTTGCTTTGCATTTAACATATGTTGCACTCACATTCTGTTGCCCAGAGCAGGTCACATGACTAAACCCACGGTCCTTGCTTGAGGAAGTGTAGTCAGCCTATGGGAGAAGATGCTGAAAAACCCAAGTGGGAAGGGGCACGGGTATATAACCCTAATCTCCAGGTTACCACAATGACAATTCCCTTCTCCTTTCAAGTGAACAATTTAGCTCTGTCAAGTGCTGCAATTCTGGCCAAATGAAATTGGAGGGGATGTTTTCTGGGAGCTCTAAGAGAAGGATATGTGCATGTGGGGTAACATTGCACACTTGGAGCTTATCAATGCTTAAAAACACACCTAACGCTTGGGAGGTATGTCCTGCTAATGCCATGGCAGCTAGGCTCTGCAGACAGGGTGGGTACACCTTACTGTCCTGGTTAGATGCTTTTAATGACCTCTGCCAACAAAGGTCCGTCTAGTCAAGGCTATGGTTTTTCCAGTGGTCACGTATGGATATGAGAGTTGGACTATAAAGAAAACTGAGCATAGAATTGATGCTTTTGAGCTGTGGTGTTCGAGAAGACTCTTGAGAGTTCCTTGGACTGCAAGGAGATCTAACCAGTCCATCCTAAAGGAGATCAGTCCTGGGTGTTCATTGGAAGGACTGATGCTGAGGCTGAAACTCCCCAATACTTTGGGCACCTCATGCGAAGAACTGACTCATTTGAAAAGACCCTGATGCTGGGAAAGATTGAAGGCAGGAGGAGAAGGGGATGACAGAGGATGAGATGGTTGGATGGCATCACTGACTCAATGGGCATCAGCTCGAGTGAACTCCGGGAGTTGGTGATGGACAGGGAGGCCGGGCCTGCTGCAGTCCCTGGGGTCTCAAAGAGTTGGACATGACTGAGCGACTGAACTGAACTGAACCTGGACTGAATGACCTCTCTGAACTGCTCCAGTTAGTTTGGCAGCTTGTCTGTCTTTGCCTATAGAGAGCAATCTTGGAACTTCCTTGGCAGTCAGTCCATTGGTTAAGACTCTTCCTTCCAATGCAACGGGTGCAGGTTTGATCCCTGGTCAAAGATCCAACATCTGTGGAGGTGCAGCCAAAAAGTAAACAGTTGGTTTTTTGTTTGTTTGTTTTTAAATGTACATGAATGGAACAACTTTGAACTAGAAGTTGTGATCGATGTGAGGGGACAGGCTGCTCTGATCTATATAATTAGTGAGATTAATTTGTCAGTTCAAACATAGTTGTTTTCCTTATCACAACTTCTTACCTGTGAAAGCATAACACAGTGACTGAACTTTAAAAAAAATTTTGTGTGTGATTTCCTCATTGTCTATAGTTTATTTTCACCAGCATCCTTTTCAAATATTTTCTTGTCAGGTTCCCCCTCTACTATGAGCTTAAGATTGCTTTTGTCATATGGCTACTCTCTCCCTATACCAGAGGAGCAAGTTTAATATACAGAAAATTCCTTCATCCTCTTCTTTCTTCAAAGGAAAGGGTAAGATGTATAAATTATTTCCACAAATCATTTGTTAGAAATGTGTTTCATCATCACATGTTGCATGTTATAAAATGAGTGAAACTATTAGAGGGGAAAGTCCTAGTTTTCAGCTTCTTGACATTCTTTTTAAATAAAATTAATATCTACAAACTTGATTTTTTTTTTCCAGGAAATTGATGATTATATTGTCCAAGCAAAGGAACGAGGCTATGAAACTATGGTAAACTTTGGGCGGCAAGGTTTAAATTTAGCAGCTACTGCTGCCGTCACTGCAGCAGTGAAGGTAATTTTTTATTTACCTTTTTTTTAATCCAGTGTCACACTGCCAGTGAACAAAGTAGGGTGGCTTTTTATTTCAGGTCATTATAAATTTTGGCACAAATTTACCTTCTATTTATGTTTGTAATATTAGAAAACAACAAGTAGACTATTTTAGAGATATTTTAACACGTCTTCTATAATTGTTGGATATTTTGAACTCTTAAATGATGACAGAATGAGAGATAGTCAATAAAACATACTGGGAAAATGTCATTTTGTCATAATCTTCCTACTTTATAACCTTAAAATAGTTTTGAGTAAATAACCTTTAGTAAAGATGACCATTCTTTCTTTCTCTGTCTTTGCTGTTTTTTTCCCTCTCTCTCTCCATGGCAATATCTTGGTAGGATTTCTGGCTTACTTCTGCACCCATACTTCAACCAATTTGAGGTAACTGATTATTCAAAATAAGGCATGAAAATTTTCTGTTCTTAAAACTTAAGATTTTTACTTAGCCAGTTACTAATGTCATGTGTTGTGTTTTGCAAGCCAAATTATCAAAGGAATGCCTTATGTGAAAATTCGCATTATGGCTTTTGGATTTCTTTGCATGTAGTAATTAGTGTGGTTGATTTTAAATCCCATGGCATTATTGGTTTTGGTGTGTAGTATGTGAAAAGAAAATAGGTTTCAGCTTCAGGAAGTTCTGAGTGTGACTTTCCAAATAACCGTCAGCCTTTGACTTAACTTCTGCTTTGGGAGGATGGCAGGGAGGAGAAAATGAGGCAGAGCAGAACTCAAGTCCTGGTCTGCTGCATAAGAAAGTAGAGGTTTTAAAGCAGTTGCCTGCAGGGGAATGGAGAGAGGGGACCAAAGGTTTCTTGCTTTCATTGTTATAAAATTTAGCATTATTTAGCATCACAAATCAAGTACTTGTTATTTATTTACACCCCCAAGAAGATGCTTTCTGAATTTTCCATACTTAAAAGCAACATTCAACTTGACTCTGTGGCGAAAAACTAAACCTAAAACTAAATTTCAGCAAAATGCTGCTGAAATTTAGTTTTTAGACATTTTAGAGCGCTGTTTTTAGGAAATAGACGCACACAAATCTCATTTGCCCTCTTCACTTCAACACTTAAATATGGCCTATAATCCTACCTACTCTGTGAGACTCATAACTGTTTTGTGGGATATTTATTTTATTTTGACTTACTACTTCCACCCTCTACATGAGGAACCAGAAACCCCAACCGGATTATCTTTCCTCATTCCTTCATTTATTTTTATTTTATACGTACTTTGCTGCCATTGGTATTTAACATCCTATATGTTTATTTAACAGAGATTTAATGTATTGACCATCTAGGTTTGTATTTAATGCCTACTGTATGGTAGGTGCTTGGGATGCAGCAGTGAACAAAACAGATACAGTCCCTACCCTTTCAGGCCACTACTGTCAAGCTGAATATCTGTATCCACTAACTGAAAATTTTATCTCATATTTGGTTGCTTAGAGCCTACCCCTTGCCTTCTACTATTAAAAAGAAGCATTATCTAGTAATTCCCTGGTGGTCCAGTGGTGAGGATTTCATGCTTTCACTGCAAGGGCCAGAGTTCAATCCCTGGTCAGGGACCTAAGATCCCAAAGCCTCAGGGTGCAGACAAAAATAAATAAATAAAAAGTAAAATAAGTATTATCTTACTGAAACACCTTTTTGTAGAAAGACTATAAAAGTGATCCCATACCTATATTTCTCTAGCATTTTTGTGATCTATTGCTTGTCTTTATTTAACAAATTAAAACCACCTCCCCACTTCAAAGGCAGGAAACAGCATAAAAGTTATCTAAGTTACCACTGCAAAACAAACCCACTGTAACTTGAATTCACTTTGAATGCACTTTGGAACTCTTGTGATCTTGTGATCCTTTTGTTATCGAGTTCACTGTGTATAGTGAACTTGATACGATGAGGCAACCCTCATCATTCTCCTGATGAGCAGAGGAATGTTGGCATCAACCATACTGGATTTTATTCATTAGAAACGGTCATTAAATATGCTGAACACAGCATAATGTTAACACTATTTGCCTCAAGTTTTACTGTGCCTGCTTTAAGGTAGGGGAAATTAGTTTCATCTCTAGAGATGTCAAGGAAAGGCACTGACTGTGATGGAAGATTCACTGAACCAGACATTTCCTGCTGAAGAATAAATTGAAACCGAAATAGGAAATAGGTCAAGTTTAAGGAGAAACTGCAGGAGAGTTAATAGTAAGACTTGAGAATTATTAAACTTTTCTTTTTTTTTTACAATATATGGTTTGTTAAAAATATCTTTCAGACTAAAAAGACTGAACTCTCAGTGTGACCTTTAAAGACTGGCAATACCCCTGGCTAGGTTTCCCAAGTTGAACCGCCTGAGCATGTTAAAGATGAAACTAGGAATCTAATCAGAACAGTTATTACACCGTAAAGCAATTTTCTGAAAATGTTACTCAGTTCTGTGACCTCATTACCCGGCATCTGTTCACAAGGTCAGTGTACAAGTTTATTTTGGCTGAGCAAAGCACAAACATATGAAGGAGCATCAAGGACTTTGCTGAGGATGTTCAATGTCCCATAGCTTTCACATGAGAAATGCCGGCGGCTTTTGTACAGACAAGCCACGCTCCTGCTGAATGAAGGACAGATGAAGAAGAGAACTCTTAGTCATATTAAGCACCTCTTAGGATTTTCTCTAGCAGCCTTTTCTTGGTGAATTCTTTAGCAGATACTGTTTTTTAAAGAAATCAATTACCACAGAAATGAGAGCCTTACAGTTAAAATTTCTGAAATTTTATTGACTATAAATAATGACGGTTAGGTCAGAAATCCTGACATCTTGCTGTCTGTTTTAATGGCGTTCTGTTTGTGAAAGAATTTGAGAAGATTCAGCTGCTTAGTATCATCTGTATAAAAAAGAGAGCCCTTCTTCAGACAGTGGAGAAGAAAGATCATATTTTTTTTTTCTCTGCAATCTAGGCAAGCACAATGTTATAATGAAAGTTGAATTCTGTAGCAGTGGAGTTGTCAGCATTTTTTAGCCCTGATTCTGTCACTAATTAGCCATGAGATTTAGGGCAGTCATCTGCACTGATCTCTCCTAGTATCCATGTTCTTACATGTAAAATGAAGGGGTAAAAACTGACTTCTAAAACTCCTACTCGAAAATGATGATTCTCAACTGGGGGCAATTTTGGTAATGTCTGGAGAGATTTTGGGTTGTCCCAACTGAGGCAGAGGTGCTACTACTGCATCTTAGGGAAAGGACAAGTATGATGCTTACAGAATGGATTCCCAATACAAAAAAAAATTATCTAGACCAAAATCACACTAATGCTGAGCTTGAGAAACTCTGCTGTGAAAGTATGATAAGTCAGAAAAGGCTTAAAGGATATGTAAATATGAAAAGGTAATTTGGGTGATGGGTTATAGATCATCTTTCTCTTTTACATTTTTCTCTTGTTACAAACATTAATAAATATATATTGCTTTAATCTTAAAACCATGAAAATATAGTACTCACTTAATGCAAATGCAGTCCATTCTTGGCTTGATCAGATTGTGTTATATATCTATAAGGACAAGGCATTTCCCTAAAAACTGCAGACTATCCTTATTCTCAGTTATAATGTAGTATGTCAAGGATCAATAAGAAATAGAGCTTAATGACTACTCATTATTGAACAGTGTCCTGAAAATTATTCCATAAAGAATTGCTGGTATGCTTGTAAGATTACAAAGCATTGCTGATTATATTTTTTAATTCTTAATTTAAAAATTCTGAGGATACATTGAAGATTTTATACAAAGGTGATGATAAGCACAGTAAATTCCTCCATGAGGCTTCCCTGGTGGCTCAGTGGTAAAGAATCCACCTGCAATACTGGGGATTCAGGTTCAATCCCTGGGTCAGGAAGATCCCCTGGAGTAGGAAATGGCAACCTACTCTAGTATACTTGCTTGGGAAATCCCATGGACAGGGGGCCTAGCAGGCTATAGTCCCTAGGGTTGCAAAAGTCCATGGACACAACTGAATGGCTAAACAACAACACAGTAATTTTAATATAATGTTTAACCAGGAAACAAAATATTTAGACAAAGCAGAACGGTTTGGGTATAAAGAGGTCAGAATGAGTCATACATCGTGGTCCGTTTTTACAGATGCCACCCACAGGCTTAGATACTTGAGTAGACATGCAAATTTTCAAGTATCAGTGAGCTTCTGTGTGGGGCCAGCTGAGGAAGCTGCTTCTGGGCTAAAGCATTCTTTGCAGAGCTTGAACCCAGCCCTCCCACCCAGCCAAGCTTACCACGTTCTTAGTTTCTTAAATAGATGTTCTGGGCTTATCTAAATTCAAACCCGGAGACCTCTGAGCTCCCTGAAGACAGGAACACTTCGTCTAATGATGTAAAATATTCTACAGAATACTTTTTAATTACTTTGACTTTTGTTTTCTCATCATAACCTTTATGTTATTTTCTCTTTAATTTTTAGGACTAAATTTAACATACCCTGTGTATATATAATTCTGTAGAGAATAGGATCTAAATGCAGGATATAGAATTACCTTGTGGTTAGTAACTCCCTTCCAACTTACTAAGACTGCTGTTTCCACACATATTTTCCCCCACAGACTAGAACCTGTCTTCATTTTTCTTATACTTTTTAGCTTAATAGTGTATAAACCAAATGCAAGAAAATAAATCAAGCATTATTAATTTAAACAAAATATAAATACCTTTTAGTATTGTTTTTGATAAGTGGCTATAATTTCCTGCTTGTGCCCTCAAAATGTAGAAACAGATTTTCTTTTAATCATGGGAGTAAGGGATTTAGATACTGGAAAGATGATGAAGAAATAGGTCAGAAATTCTTACAGTGTATTATGTTAACAATTAAATCATTATACCCTCTGGGATGACTTCTGGGATGGCAGGGTGGTAGAAGGGAGGTTCAAGATGGAGGGGATATATGTATACTTATAGCTGATTCACGGGGAAGGCAACGGCACCCCACCCCAGTACTCTTGCCTGGAAAATCCAATGGATGGAGGAGCCTGGTGGGCTGCAGTCCATGGGGTCGCTAACAGTCGGACAGACTGAGCGACTTCACTTTCACTTTTCTCTTTCATGCATTGGAGAAGGAAATGGCAACCCACTCCAGTATTCTTGCCTGGAGAATCCCAGGGATGGGGGAGCCTGGTGGTCTGCCGTCTATGGGGTCACACAGAGTTGGACACGACTGAAGTGACTTAGCAGCAGCAGCATAGCTGATTCACATTGTTGTACAGCAGAAATCAACACACTGTAAAGCAATTATCCTTCAATTTAAAAAAATTTCACTATACCATCTATGACTAATTTTGTAATATAAAGAAATTTTTGAAAAAAATAGAAATCACTCATCTCCTGGTGGTCTGCCGTCTATGGGGTCACACAGAGTTGGACACGACTGAAGTGACTTAGCAGCAGCAGCATAGCTGATTCACATTGTTGTACAGCAGAAATCAACACACTGTAAAGCAATTATCCTTCAATTTAAAAAAATTTCACTATACCATCTATGACTAATTTTGTAATATAAAGAAATTTTTGAAAAAAATAGAAATCACTCATCTGCTTAAACATTATACTGTTTTAATTTTTTTAATATTTATCCCTGTCTGACTATAACCATACTGCACACTTGCACCCATATTTTGCATGATTTAGAATTCTGAGGTGGAGGGGAGGCATTTTCTCCTAACATTTTATTGCAAAGATAATTCCCTTATTAATGGACTTTTTGTGCAGAATATATTAGAGGGAATAGCTCTGCCTTTAAATGCAGTTATTTTATAGTGACACCTCTCCTTTAAAGTGATCACATTGGATACTTATAATTTATGTAGTGTTTTTGAAGTTCACAGTTGTATAATAGTTTCCCCCCATGTTATTTCTATTCTGGGGTCATTAGAAAACATACAGTGAAAAGAAATGATTTGAAATGATTTTTCAAAGTGATAATGGCTATTGAAGTGCAGTGAGTCCTCAAGGAAGGTACACAGCCTCTTTTTGCTTTTCCCAATATGGTAGCTAGCCTTTTTTTTTTTTTTGGAGGATTGATAAAACCAGGGCTGGAGGGCTGATTACTCAAGAGCTGCATTAAAAGCCTGACTGTATATAGATCACACACATCTCGGTGTTGGTCCTGGCCCACCTTTTGTGTAACCCTGAAGCAACGTCCTAGTGAATGGTGTAATCTACCCCTGTAGATACCTATGACCATACTTGTGGTTTGGTACTGAACCTCTCTATATAAACTCCAGTGTTTATATTCAAACATGCTGCTATCTATAGAGAACTCTGTAGCAGTCATGAGTAATGAAAAAAAAAAAAATATAATTCCCTTATTAATGGACTTTTTGTGCAGAATATATTAGAGGGAATAGCTCTGCCTTTAAATGCAGTTATTTTATAGTGACACCTCTCCTTTAAAGTGGTCACATTGGATACTTATAATTTATGTAGTGTTTTTGAAGTTCACAGTTGTATAATAGTTTCCCCCCATGTTATTTCTATTCTGGGGTCATTAGAAAACATACAGTGAAAAGAAATGATTTGAAATGATTTTTCAAAGTGATAATGGCTATTGAAGTGCAGTGAGTCCTCAAGGAAGGTACACAGCCTCTTTTTGCTTTTCCCAATATGGTAGCTAGCCTTTTTTTTTTTTTTGGAGGATTGATAAAACCAGGGCTGGAGGGCTGATTACTCAAGAGCTGCATTAAAAGCCTGACTGTATATAGATCACACACATCTCGGTGTTGGTCCTGGCCCACCTTTTGTGTAACCCTGAAGCAACGTCCTAGTGAATGGTGTAATCTACCCCTGTAGATACCTATGACCATACTTGTGGTTTGGTACTGAACCTCTCTATATAAACTCCAGTGTTTATATTCAAACATGCTGCTATCTATAGAGAACTCTGTAGCAGTCATGAGTAATGAAAAAAAAAAAAAAGGCTTAAAAAGAATAGTTTAGTTATTACATATTCAGTAGCAGCCCCGTACCAGGTATACTCAGAGAACAGAAGAAGCCTCAGATTTGTCCCTCTCTTCTATTTTCTTAAAATCTTACCCCAAAGGCAAAATATATAAAGCACAGCCACAGAACTAACATTAATGTGAGTTCATTTGTGAGATACACCCTAAGTAATTAGTTGATGATAATCATTAAAGATACTGAAGTCTGTGGATGATGTAAAGCTAGACTGATTCAACAGCACTTTGACTTATTTGCATGCTGAGATGTGCTTTCTTGAGTGGGAAAGTTTGGGGGTTAAGCATATAGGATATTATGGATGTGTATTACCATCTGTTTGGCGATGGCAAAAAAAATCAAGAATTGCTGAGAGGACACAGAACTACAATGACTGGAACAGAGAAAATGATAGTTCTGCGAAAACAAGGCATGAGTTCCAGACGAGCACTGGTCACTTCCTTTCAGTGTGTGTCTGAAGTCCTTTGTCATCCTCTATTTAATAAATAAATGATGTCTGATAAAGAGAGAATATAATAACTTAAACCTTGTCAAGAATGTTTAAAGTTATGTGGAATCCCACTACTTTTATTGAGAATATAGATCCTTTTGGTGGCTCAGACAGTAAAGAATCCATCTGCAATCAGGAGACCTTGGTTCAAAATCCCTGGGTTGGGAAGATCCCCTGGAGAAAGGAATGGCAGCCCACTCCAGTATTCTTGCCTGATGAATTCCATGGACAGAGGAGCCTGGCAGGCTACAGTTTATGGTGGCAAAAAGTCAGACACGACTGAGCGACTAACACTTTCACTTTTCACTAGACCCTTTAATTAAGCTTTTTCATAATTCAAAGACTACGGTAGAAATTACAAAGCTTTAGTGGGGTATGGAAATGGTGTTCAGGTTTGACATAATAGGATATCAGTAAGAGAGCTCATCTAAGACTCATGAATCAAGACATTTTTCTTCAATGTAAAATACACATTAGCAGTAACATTGGGATGTTTGTAATGCCTTAGGCTTTGAAATTTAAAGATGAACCATTATGGATGAGTTTCTACAGTACCATTATAAGTAGAGGCAATCATAAATTCATGTGTGTGGGAAGAAGAAATAATAAGTGTAAAAAAACCTTTAGAAGAATATTTTTAATCCATCTATAAATAAGAAATGAGTCATCTGTATGCTATGCAAATTTTCAAAGTGGGTAAATTTAGAAATTATTTTTTTCTCTTTACAAAGCGTTATACTTTGGGAGGAAATGTAGTTATGTCTGAAAAGTTCAGAAATGTTCCTTTCAAAGCAGTGCAATGATGAAAAGCATTGAGCATTCTGCAGTGATGGAGATACTCTCTACCTGCACTGTCACTAGCCACATGTGGCTAGTGAGCATTTGACATGTAGCTCGTGCAATTAAGGAGCTGAATTTCTTTCTCTCAATTTTAGTTAACTTTAAATACCCACTTGTTCCTAGTGTTAAGCGCCATATTGTTAAGGCTTTAAGTCAAATTTTGTAGTAGTAGATATGCTTTGCCAGATGGTGAATTCATTAACTGAATATCATTTCATACTCAAGATTCTTTGGCTCTTAAATTTTTTTTTGTGGTGTTCTAGGTAAAGCCATTACCATTCCTAACTTGACTTAGCTTTGAAACAGCAACTCTTTTACTTTAAAAAAGTTCTTATGAATCATAAATATAAGCCTCAAAGTGCTAGTTCTAGGAGAGAGCAATATTATGGATGATGTTTATAGTCAGGATAAGCTCATGATACTTTATTTTTTTTACATTTTCAAGTTAAATTTAAAGCAGAAATGTTTGGGAGTGAAATGTACTGATGTCTACAACTTGCTTTGAAATGCATTAAAAATTGATTGATGGTTGGATAGATGGTAAATTAGTGCTAAACCAGATCCAGCAAAATATAAATGATATATGGGTATCCACTGTAGAAGTCTTTCAGCTTCTCTGAAAGTTTCATTATGAAATGAATCAGCTTCATGATAAAATGTTGGGGGAAAGTTAAAATGCAAACATATTAAGTATTTTAAAATGCACCTTTTTTCTTGGATCTATCGCTTCTCTGTTAAACAGAGCCAAGGAGCAATAACTGAACGTTTGCGAAGTTTCAGTATGCATGACCTAACAGCCATTCAAGGGGATGAGCCTGTGGGACAAAGACCGTACCAACCTCTCCCAGAAACAAAAAAGAAAAGGAAACCAGGCTCCGATGAAGCAGCAGGTGTGCTTGTTTTGTTTTCACATATCCTGTCATAATTGGGATCTTGAGTCAAGATGGGTACCAGCTGTCTGAATTTGGGTAAACTAAATTTATCTTTAGTTTGGCATCACCGACTCGATGGACATGAGTTTGATTAAGCTCCAGGAGTTGGTGATGGACAGGGAAGCCTGGCATGCTGCAGTCCATGGAGTCACAAAGAGTAAGACACGACTGAGCGACTGAACTGAACTAAAATTTATCTTTAAGCTTCTGTTTTTGTTCTCTAAATAAGGCTAGTGCTTGTCTTTTGTTGACTCTGGAGAGAATCCCACTAAGAAAATAGCAATAGCCCTACGTGCTGCCATGGATTTCTAGACGCAGTGAATGTGGTCATCTACCACCACCAGCACTAGTCCTGAGCTGTGCTCTCCACTCTTGTTACTCAAACTGTGTAGCGACATCTGAAGAGTTTAAACCCTCTTTACTGTAAGTGCTGTGAACAAATAAGGATATTGAACCATAAGAGGAAAAGTTTTAAGCAGTGACAGAAGAGCAGTTTGAAAATAAGATCACTCCAATGGAAAAATGTCTTGAAATTATGAATTATAGACCAAAAACCCACTTGTTCTAATATAAATTAAAGCATGTCGTGGTTGATATGTTCTAAGAGTTTAATAAATTGTGATCTTAGAAACATGCACACAAAAAGACATGGTTCTTGTAGTCTTTTTTTTTTTTTTTTTTTTCACATGTAAGAAAGTTATAGTTCAAGGCTCAACTGAGAACTAAGATCTTCAGAACATTTCTTATTAGTGTCTTATTAGGTCCATAAACTACAGGGCTACTGGATCTTTTTATTTTTTTCCAAGTAGAAGTTTTCTTTTGAAGTACATGAAAATCATTCTTTATAATTAAAACCAACTTGAAAAGAATAGTTCCTTCTTATAAAGAAAAACTAATGAAATTTCTTCTAAGTTCTCCCTAGAATAACTTAAAAAAAAATTGGTGGCTATTATCTAAAAAGTAATAATTAAGTACTGGCCATTGAGTAAGGTACTAATGCCTTTAAGAATGAGTAGACTTTGAACCTTGAATCAGCATCCTTAATACTTTGATAATGCAAAAGTAGCTCCTAATATAAGGCATTTTCTTAATAGGCATTTAAAAAAATTAGGTATACTGACTTTGAATATGGGATCTGCTAGATATATTTTGCTGATTTGGACCAGTAATCTGAGTCCTTTATCAGTAGTTGATTCATAATTATACCTTAAAATTGGTTAAGAACTATATTCCAATTATTTAAATGAAAACAGGATTATAAATTTGAAAATCTATGACACCGTTTTTATGGGATCCATCTATTAAATTTAAAATGCTGCGACTAAAATATTTTAAGATAACAAGGTGCTAATTAGTTCTTCTGTTAAATTTTAAACTGTGAATTAAAATAACAAGAAAGTTGGGAAACAAACACTCTCATACACTTTTTATGAATGTTTAATGTATAACAATCTTTTTGGATGACAGTCTAGTAACAGTTATCAAAATGTATTCTCTAACTCAGCAAGAAATTTCTAGGAATAGTCATAAAGAAATAATCAGGCAAGTGTTCAAAGACATAGGTACAAAGATATATGAATGTTCATTTTATTGATGTTTATAGTAACAAAATACTGGAACAAACCAAACTCCTAAGAGAATGGTTAAGCAAAAGGGCAACTATTAGCAGTGAAAAATAATAATGTCAGTTTATATTGATACTTACTGACATGAAAACATCCAGATTGAGAGGGAAAAACAACAATAGTGAAACAGTGTGTTTGTTATGATCCTGTACCATAGAGGCACAATAGACAGATGGATGAAATGGATTAATATATGTAAATTTATTTTTAAGATTTATGTATATAGAAGACAGTCTGAAAAGGTATTATGAAAATGCTAACAGCATTTAGCTCTGAGTTGTGGGATTCTAGTGATTTTTTTTTTAATTAACCCATTACTCTTAAAATCAGAAATAAAACAACTCTTCTCTTCTAATTAAGGTATTCATTTTCTTATATCTTGAATTTTTTTCTATTTTATTTACTTCCAAAATTCCTCAAGAAAGAAAGCAAGTTGGTAAGTTTTTCAGTGTGGGAATTATATTTACAATTATATTTACATAAGTCTGTTAACTAGTTCATGTAATCAATACATTTATCTCAGAACACAAGCAAATTCAACTATTTGAAAAAGTAGTTCCCTCTTAAAAGCTAAACGGCTTGCTCTGAGCAGTTTGAGGTTGGCTGATCAAGAGAAGTCTTGCTTTGATGAAGTTATTCTAGTTCACATGTTGTCACCATAGGGAAAAGAGCTACCTCCAAATGCTTTTTTGTAAGAAAATAGACACCTTGAACATGATGTTCACTTCCTTGGAAAGAACACCACATTCTCATAAGTGGAAATATTTTTTCTGCAAAGAAGCTGCTGCTGTCATGTTAGTTAAAAGTGCTTTAGTATTCATTTTCAATATACCAGCACATAAAGGGAGTTGTTTTGTCTTGTTTTCAATGCTTTATATATTTATTTAACCCTGAAGATGACTATGCAGGTTAAATATTTTTATCCTTATTTTGTAGATGAATAAACTGAGACCTAAGGAGATTAAACTACTTGTCAAAGACCACATACTCAATGACAGAAATGAAGTATCCAAGGTTTTTCATCTAATCCTCTCTCTTTTTACTTTATAAAGAAACTGCACTTAGCGAGACACTTGGGCTGGACAAGGACTTCAAACAATCCAGCAGGAGGGGACCTTAGAAATGCTTTAGTCAGAGAAGGCCAGTAGATGACATCCCTTCGTGCCCATGGCAGACGTTGCTAATGGATTGCAGCACTTCCCATGCTGGCTCAGAATCGCACTCAACATAGCACCGCAGACAGCTCTACTGGCTCAGGGTTGGCATTCATGTATTAATAGTAACCTCTTCATCTCCCACCTGCCTCAACACCTCACCGGATAAGAAAACTGAGGCCCAGAGAGGCAAGACTCACTCAAGTTCTTACAGTAATAGTAGCAAGGTGCTCACTCATTTCTCCTCTCATGGATCCAGGGCTTCTTCCAGCACGATAGCTAAGGCTTCCTTCTCCCAGGTCAGACCTTCCATGCTTCTGCACTTACATTAACACGTGGAAACTGCTTCAAACATGCCTGGTCTTTGCTAAGTGCTGGATCAGTATTGGCTATTATTATTATAAAGGGGTGGGAGGGAGGAGAGACTTTAAATATACCAATTCTAAGATGTGCAAGCTATGAATAAAACCTGGTCAGTCTGCACAAGCATTTGCTCGTTTCCTAAAATGGTAACAGGGCACTGGGTTGAAGCTGGCCAAACAGCTGCAGCCTCAGGCCTCAGGGCCCCTGGCAACAGTCTTCTCGTTCTTAGGTTCTTAGTTAGTCACTGCCCCTCAGGAATGTGCATGGACAGCACCATTCTGAGGACCTTGTCCAGTCTAGATTGGTGATGGAAAACGGCTGACCTTAGCATCACCTTTGTTTGCCAGCAGCACCCCACCAGCTTCACCTTGCCTGGGCTTGGCAGACCTGCTCAGCCAGCTCGCTGGGTTCCTGTTCCTAGATAGGGCATCTAGATTTGGGCTTTCCTCATCATCTCGGGCCTTCTCCTCTTCCAAAGACTTTAAAATTCTTGGACAACTCTGATTAATACTGTTTCCACCATGCACGTCAGAATTTTCATAATGCTTATTTTCAGGCTTTTAAGTGAAATAGAAAATGCGTGTTTTTAGTGAAGATATTTGATTTGACTCCTTTTTTTTTTTTTTGGATGCAGTTTAGTCTTAATAACTTGCTAAATTAAGCTGGTCAACTTCACCTCCTAACGGATCCCAAGCTTAGCTACTTCCTGCTCAATCCTTGGACTCCATTTCTGACTTGTACTGCAGTAACCTCCCTGCTTCCAGGCTCATCCACTTAGGATTCATTCTCTAAAGTACAAGAAGACTCTTACAAAGAACCAAAACATAATCATGTCACCCTCCTGCTTACACTGCTTCAGTGCCCTCTCCCTTTCGTTCTCTGATGAAGTCCTAACCCGGCAGCGTATGGTGTGTTAGCTCCCCAGCCTTGGCATCCCACTGCTTCCTGTGCTGGGTGTATAGAATCAGGAGCCTTTCAGCATTCAGCTTGGCCACCACCTCCTACAAGAAGCCTTCTCTCACAGCCCACCTCCCCCTGCTGTGTGCCCCCGGAGCACCTTGTCCTTGCCTTCTGTTTAGAGCAGTCATTACAGTCGACTCTGTCTCCTCTACCGGACTGTGTATTTCTCAGGGTAGAAAAGGACAGTTATGTCTTTTTAACATTGTATCCCCCATAACTTAGTATACTGCCTCACACATAGTAGTATTTTAAAAGTACTTGTGGGGACTTCCCTGGTGGTCTGTTAGCTCAGACCAACGCGGGGGACATGGGTTTGATCCTTGCTGTGGGAAGATTGCACAAGCCATGGGTCAACCAAGCTCATGTGCCACAGCAAGAGAAGCCCCCGCAATGAGAAGCCCTTGCACTGCACCTAGAGATTAGCCCCCGCCCTGCTGCAGCCAGAGGAAGCATCGAAGACCCGGCACAGCCAAAACAAACAAGCTTAAATGTAAAAATTATCTTTAGAACTTGTGCAGTAATGAGTCAATCTATCACTTTTCCTGAAACAACAATTAGAAAACTAAGATATTTTTAGTTGAAATTAGGAAACAATAAGATGTGTGTGTGTGTGTGTATAATTATCATTTTGAGTGAAATTCCAATTCCTAATCATATAAAATGAGAGGTAATTAAAATCACAAGGGCCATGTTTGCCTCATCTTTTACCTTAGAGAACTTTTTGATCACAGTCGTTTCCTTTCTGATTCTTTCCTTGATTCCTTATTCTGTGTTTTACCTTAGTTTTATTATATTGGGATTGGGAATATTATATAAGCAACAGCAGTAGAGAAAAATCTAGAAATGGCAATCTAAAACAATTTTTTTCTGGTTTATATAGAAGTAATAAAATTTCTAAAATAAAAATTTGGCAATTTTTTTAAGAAAGAAAAGTGAAGAAATTTAAAATCGCTTAAAAGTTCACTTTCAACAGATATTATGGTTTCATTTTTGTTTTTCCTTCGTTTCTACATTTACGTTTTTTCCACTTAATACTGCACCAGGGAGTTTTTCCCAGGACTACTGACCCTACTTCAGCTCCTGGCCACACTGGCCTCCTCACAGCTCTTCCACAAAGTTATGCTTCCCCATGACCCAGGGCCTTTGCATGTGCTATCACTTCTGCCTAGCACACACTTCCTCCAAATGCTGCAGGAAAGCAAAGGATCTTGGCCTGTGTAATGACTGATTCTGTTTTCAAATCCTTCCTGATTTCTAGACTAGAAGTCTGGCAGCATAAAATTGGACTTCCTTAATATATAATTATGGAGAAGGAAATGGCAACCCATCCCAGTATTCTTGCCTGGAGAATCCCAGGGACAGAGGAGCCTGGTGGACTGCTCTTAATATATAATTAAAGATGTTTATCTTATTATGAGACCCAGAAGCTTAATCACAACTCTTCATAGTTTGCTTAGTGATGCTCACATTATTCATGTCCTGTGAGAGCAGATGCAAGAAGTCCATCTTTGCCCCCTCCTGAGCCTGAGACCATCCAAAGAAGGTAGCTGTGTTCCTTACCTTTATTAAAGTAGAATTTGAAACATAATGGGGCCTTGTAAACTCACTCCTGTCTTTTTTTCTTGTCTTTTGACTTCATCCAGTGGCTTATGGGATCTTAGTTCTCTGACCAGGGATGGAACCTGGGCCCTTGGCAGTGAAAGCCCAAAATCCTAACCATTGGACCACTAAGGAATTTCCTCACCCCAGGCTTTGTAATCTACTTACTATTCCCCAGTTGCCTTAGATTTAGGCCCCTCTTGCTCCATCCAAGCAGTGGTTCTCAAAAGTGTAGGCCCCAAACCAGCACTGTAAGCATCACCCAGGAATTGTTAGAAATGTAATTTCTCATCCCAACCCCAGGCCCAGCAATGTGTGCATCAGTGGGTTCTCCAGGTGACTCTAATATGTGCTGGTAAGTTTGTGCATTAGCACAAGTTTATTGAAATTCTAATAAGCTTTGAGAACCACCGCTTCAGGAATGGGAGGGAGTATTCTTGCATCCCATTCTGCATCCCATTCTTGCATCCCATCCCTGCATCCCGTTCTCAGGGTGCTCTCAGAATTCCTGACAATAACCAGCTTGGCTGCCTGGTTATTTGCCTGCTGGTCAGTGTTAAGTCCTCTTCGCAACACATAGCATCCTGTTAGCACACCCACATGATCTCTTACTGACCTTCCTGGTGCTGGCTGTTTTCTTTGAACTAACATCAGTCATCATAGCCTGTGGTGTTTCTAATTACTGTAGCCTGACTGGCTGGATTTTATCTTAGCAGCTGCAACAGTGTTGATTTAACTTCTCTATCACCTGCCCCCAGCGAGTTTATCTTGCCCAAAGTTCTATTCCCTTTGGGTCTTATATGACTCCTTAAGTGCACTCTACCATGTCTGGTCTTGACAAAAGGACCCTAAGTTCCTAATTAAAGTCAAAGGTACAAATGACAGACCAAGATACATTATTGCTTAGATAGTTTAGAATTCACAAAAAGGAGAAAGGGCAGGAAGAGACTTTTCACTATGTATCTGTTTATATTCTTTGATTTTTGAGCAAGATAACTGTTAACCTATTCAAAAATATTTTTAATTATTCTGAAAAACGCATAGTAAGAATAGGAATTGCCAGGAGAAACTTCCTGGAAGAAATGAGCCTCATCTAGACTAGTGCAAGGGGGGTGAAGATCAGCGGCAAAGGGCAGGGAACTCATTCCAGATGAAAAAAAGGAAAGGAGTAAGCCGACAAACTCAGACTGCAGAGAACTGTGGACAGACGGGGTGAAGAGGCGGTGCCGACTGGTATCCTTTTACCAAAACATGCTGATTTCCTCAACTCGTCTAGGTTACGGAATTCCACTGAGAGACGGGGATGAGAAAACAGACGAAGAAGCAGAAGGGCCATATTCAGATGACGAGATGTTAACACACAAAGGGCTCCGAAGATCACAAAGCATGAAATCTGTGAAAACCGTGAAAGGCCGGAAGGAGGTGAGTCAAGTGCAGGGCTGTTTTCCTAATGATTAGTATTAAGAGATTTCCCTGCTGCGTGCTCATTTAGGAGATTAATGATCCCTACATGAAGGATTGGAATGATACAACACGGGTTATATTTAAAAATATTTATTCTGGTCAGATGGATTAAGATCTCTGGCAATTTAGAAAATGATAATAAATTCCTAGTCTTCCACTATAAATGGAAAATAGTATTCTCACGTAGCAAAATCAGATGATTAGTGGGAGTACCCAGTACCAGCCCTCACATATATACAAAGAAAGCAGCTAACAGTATCAAGTACATAATTTTGTTTTAAACTGAATCTATGTAGCATTTAAATAGTAAAGGTTTATTCATAATAATATACTGTCTTTGTGCCCAGAAAGCAGTGGAGGATTTCAATGAAGGCCTCAGATCATTGTGGGCAGTGTTCATGGACATGTACCAAATAAAGTATAAATAATAACAGTTGATGTTTTTATGTATCACTAGTGTTAATAATCTGTGCATATATGTAACAATACCAACTACATTCTGGAATATACAGATAGTACTGTCTTTTGAGTGCACACTTAGAGGACAGTTGATTCTTTATGTCAGAAAAGTTTAAAAATTATTACTATGATGATGATTATGAGGTCCTATCTAGTTTCAAAATCTGATTCATAATGATAACACATTTCTCTTTTCAGGTGCGGTATGGGTCACTAAAATACAAAGTAAAGAAGAGACCACAAGTGTATTTTTAGCCATGTGCACATCAAGTATCCCACGTCAAATTATGCTAATACATCAACTTGTTTTTCTAACATCATATATTCAGGATTTATCCATTAAAACCATTCTTTAAATTATGGTGGTGATAGGGTTTACTTTCGTCAATTTAAATAGTTTTTCTTTAACAACTACTTCCAGATCTTGACTACTAAAGGTAGTTATGCAAAAGTAGATAGATAGATATATCAGAACTAAAAGAAAATTGTGTTATCTGTTGTCAGATTCTTCAAAACATTAAGTGCCTGGGATATGAGGTGAAACACAGATTCACAGTATACTTGAAAGATGGTTCAAGCGACATCGGCCTTTGTGATCTTGTATTGTGTTTACCTCGATTTCTGTTGTAACTATCACATGAGGATGGTATTTAATAGGCCTCTGATCCAGCAGTGATAGAACAAGGGTATAAGATAAGATAAAATATGTTTTATATACTCCTCAAAATTTTACTTTGTTAATACTTCTAGTTTTTCCACCATCAACTGAAAGTTTTCAAGACAACGATTTGAAAACCAGGTATCTATATAGCACTTTCATTCCTGACTAGTTTTGCACACTTGAAAATTGTTTACTTATTTTACAACTATACATTTAAGTTTTAGTAACACTATCTTGACTGTCTTGACTGTCATTTGTCATATTCTGACTTGTCAAATTTACGCCTTGAATTATATCATCTCTTTTCCTGTGGGTTTCATTAGTTATATTCATTTAATTTTAATAATAAAAAATAGAGCTCACTGTTCATTTTCAACTATTTCTACATATCTGTCATACAGATAAGTTCTTTAAAATCTACCAGCTTCCCATATTTAGTTCTACATTGTAGCTGAACTTAGCATGTTTTTGTTAACAGTGGTTTCATTTTCAGCTTTTAAAAATGGTAACTTTTGTGAAATGGAATTAGAGACCAGTATAGCAGGTAGATATCTTCTAATTCATGAAATTAACCAACAGCCAATCTATTCACAAGCTTGGCACTGACACGAGCTGCTGATTTATAAATCTGGCATTGACTCGACCCATTTGAATCATTTCACTTCTGGCTGAGATAATTTCCTGACGATCCATGCCAATGCGAAATACAAATGTTGTTCATCTTACGTATTAGAAGTTATTAGAATAGATTTTAGACATGTTTTTAATCCAAGAGATTTTGAGTTACCAAACTTTGAAGCTTTTTAGGCATAGATAACTATGCATTATGAACCCCAAGTCAGTATATTTCTGATGATGGTTTTAGTAACCAGTAATCAAAATTGTATCATTATACAAATCTGTATGATTATACTCTTTCATATAATTTACTTGATTATTCTGTTTACCCAAAAGAAAAAAGACAGTGAGAGAGATTTGTGAGTTCTTTGACCTTTCTGCCTTTCAAGAAATGAAGCCAGCTGGGAGTGTATATTCAGGACCCACTCTGAGTGTTGGTAAAGAACAAAATGTTTACTCAGGAGTACCTTACTATAATTCATACATTTCTCTTCATGCAAGTCTTAAAATGTCTTCCAGATTATCTCACATTCTCAATAAGTAATACCATGTAAAAACGTCATTAAATTTATTTTCGCCCAAAGTTTAATTCTATGAGTATCTTCATCTGTTTTAACCCTGACTAATTCAAAATTCCTGTGAATTCTGGTTGTAAACTCTGGAAGGGAGTTTAACGCAGATTGCCTAGGAACACTTGACTTCCCAATATAAATGCTTCATGTGCCATGCTTACCTTTCCTATACAAGGGCAATGTCATCTCAAATTGCCTAACAAGGTCATGTAAGTGACTTTGTATCAAAAACATTACTTTTGGGGGCTGATTTGCACCACTTTATTTTATGTAAATAAAATCTGCAATGCAGGAGACCGGGTTTGATCCCTGGGTTGGGAAGATCCCCTGGAGAAGGGAATGGCAACCCACTGCAGTACTCTTGCCTGGAAAATCCCATGGACTGAGGAACCTGGTGGGATACAGTCTATGGGGTTGCAAAGAGTCAGACACGACTAAGCGACTTCACTTTCACTTTTCAGTATTACGCCTATGCTTTAATTATCATAAACTCACAAATACTGTCCTAAATTGGAGAAATTATTTATCCCTCTACATTTCTAGAGTCAAAACGTTTAACCAAGAGAACACTAGTTTCAAAGAGATAATGCAAATCTTTCTATTTAATCATATCTGAAGGCTTCCTCTGATACATTTGTTATAACCTTATATACAGTCAATTTCATTTCACTGTTCTATCATTTCCTTTCTGTCCTTTCATTTCTTACATTTTGCTTCTTTTCTCTTCTGTGTGTTTTAGCATGCTTTCATTTGAATTTTGTATAATAAACTTGTGCGTTTTTGTTTCTTTTAAGGTGGAACAGGCCATTTTTTTGTTTCTCTGCTTTTAAGTCTAATGCTTATAAAAGAGGTGTGTTATCCCTAAACCACAGTGCCTTGCTCCCACCACCACCATTTGGTGTATGGGCATTAGATGCTGCACAAGCCTTTAGGGCACTATTTTGGTAGCTATTAAAGTTTATCCAGAAACTGTACCTGGTGTCTCAGTTTATTATCATTCAACTTGTTCATGAATATTTCTCTGCTTTTAAGTCTAATGCTTATAAAAGAGGTGTGTTATCCCTAAACCACAGTGCCTTGCTCCCACCACCACCATTTGGTGTATGGGCATTAGATGCTGCACAAGCCTTTAGGGCACTATTTTGGTAGCTATTAAAGTTTATCCAGAAACTGTACCTGGTGTCTCAGTTTATTATCATTCAACTTGTTCATGAATATTAACCAATTCCAGGGTTTGTTTAGGAGGAAGAATTGATCTGTTCTTTAGTTTACTACATTTTTTTTTTTCTGGTGTAAAAATGAGCCAGAAATAAGCCTTATTGCTAAGTAATTATTTAAACCCACATAATCCCTGAATAAGCTTCCCTCCACACACTTCACTATATGTATGTGGATTTGGATAGAAAATGATGTTGCCAGCATTACCAGTTTTAAATACTTGACTATACAGATTGATGGAATAAAATTATTAAAGTGTTTTCAGGGAACTTAATCCATATGTCACCACCAAAGATTTCTACAGTGTTATAAGGTATGTAAATATTCCAAATTTCTGTAAACATTGGTTAGATATGAGTTTTTCTTTTTTTTTTTTTGGAATAACACAGTTTGTACTCCGGAATGCTTGAACTTTTGTGTTATTAAAAATAATACAATACTACCTTAAATATTAGTAATTTGTATTTTTAATTGGAATGGGCTAAATTTTTATTTTGATTTTCTTTTATCAGGAAAATGTTAATATGTACTGAAAAGCAATTTCCTATGTTTTCTTCTGTGTAAGTTGATTCATTTACAAAGCAATTTGGTAAATTTTGAAAAGGTTATTGTGGTATATAGTGTGTGTTTCTTAGTAAACATCGCTTAAGAATAAAGCTTTCTGAAAGGAAAGTACAACTTGTACTCTCTTAATGTTTTTAAGATTATTCTT
Source organism: Oreotragus oreotragus (assembly GCA_006410675.1). Classification (NCBI taxonomy): domain Eukaryota; kingdom Metazoa; phylum Chordata; class Mammalia; order Artiodactyla; family Bovidae; genus Oreotragus; species Oreotragus oreotragus. The sequence goes on along the minus strand of SJYX01010524.1, from coordinate 8,706 downwards.
TTGGTAGTTTCCTACAGATTTAATGTATATTAACCCTTTAAACATTGACCATGAATTAACATTTTCTCTTATAACACCTTTTAAATCTATGTACTTTAATAGTTGAGAAAGCAGTTTTGCAAGTTTTAATCTCTTTGTAAAAGCTATCTTTAGGCCCAGTATGAGGATAATTTTACAAATGTGTTTTTTGAAAACTTTAATATAAATAAACTCATTTTACTAGTGATAGTGATAACTTGTATTTTTTTTGTGTCAAGTGTGTATGTTAGTTTCCATGAAATGATATTATTTATTACTCAGTGTGTCTTGATTAAATAATAGACAATATATGCACACACTTAAGATTACAAATCATAGAGCAAATTATACAAATCATATACATGCTTTGAAATATTGCCATTTGCAACAATATGGATGGATCTAGAGGAAAAGAAAAAGCTGAATATTGTATGATATTGCCCACAGGAGGAATCCAAAAAATAATACAAATGAGTCTATATTCAAAACAGAAGCAGACTCACAGACATAGAAAACAAATTTATGGTTCCCAAAGGGGAGAGAGGGGACATAAATTAGGAATATGGGATTAACAGGTACAAACTACTATGCATAAAATGGATAAGCAGAAGAACCTACTGTATGGTACAGGGAGCTATATTCAATATCTTGTAATAACTTACAGTAGAAAATAATTAAAACTACATATGTGTGTCTAACTGAAAAAAATCACACACTCTAAAATGTTCATCCACAGAATTACAAAAGAAATAACTAAAATTTGGATGTTAGAAAAAGAAGATGGGAAAAACAACTAGCACAGAAACCCCAGTCATCGATTTATACTGTTAGCTGTCTCAGACACAAAACATAACGCAAAATTCAGTTTTATGTGTCCGGGAAACGTTCTAGGCTTCCATCTGTTTTAAAGTCATGTCTGTCTGCCTCACATTTAAGCTTGAGAGAGAAAGCCTGTGTTTAAGAAAGTTTCTTTGTGTTACTTCATTATGATATATGATGTGTTCAAGTATTTCCAAATGGAGTTATATTTTCGTTTTTATTAGAATATATGTCCTTGTGATGATCCAAAGAAGTCAGAAATTTAAATAAAAATTCAAAGAACACAATGACTGTATAAATTGCAGCATTTTTGTCAGTGTTTTATTCTCCTTTTTAGTAGTTCACTGTTCTTAAGAAAGATTCATGGAACAAAATTCATGTCAGACTGATTCATTGTTCTCTGAAAAACATTCTGCCCTTTTACCTACCCATCAATGTTTTATCCTTGAAACACTCTCCTTATGGTCTCTTTTTAGTAGTGTTTTTTAAACTGCTGTTTATTAGATGATACTTTGAATTGAAAATTTAAAGCACAAGATTGATGGTAATTGTCCATAAGTGTAGGATAGATACTGTGTTCAAAAAAGCAGGAAAATTATCCTATTTACTCTTACTTTACCTGGCAATCCCAGTTAAGGACAAGGGGAAAGAATAAAAATATATATATGTGGTATTTTGGCACTATGTGCAAATCAAATTTTAGCATAGTTTTTTTTTCATTCATAAATATTTTTTGAGTGCCTGTTGTGAATGGTAGCTCTGTTATGTTTCTGCTCAATGCCTCATAACGGTTATTTTAAGGACAATAATTCTTGCTTTAAAAATAACAAATTCACTGTTAACAAATGTTTGGATTGAGTATTATTTATGCTTTAATTTATCTTAGGCTATTGAGTACTTTGGTTTCTCTCAAAGCAAGTTTTGGTATTTAGTTTTTGTGTTTTAAATTCTTGGTTCTCTTCTTTCCCTTACCTCTTACATCTGACACATTAGTAAGTTATTTTGAGTCTCTCCAAAATATATATTGAATGTAACCATTAAACTCACCTCCCCTTCATTTTGCCTAGTTTAAGTCATCATCATCTCTCACCTGGAGTACTCAGGGCATAACTTTTATTTAAGGCAGCATTTCTTGAAACTTTTCTACATTTTCTGTAGCCTTGCGAATTTTTCAAGGTGACTTTTAACCTTGAGTTCCATAGAACTGTCACAGTTCCTTATCTTTTCACCTGTATCTTTGAGAATTACCGAGAAGTTTGGGAAGAGAAAAGGAAGGTAAAGAGCAGGAACAGATAGTTTTGCACGTCAACCTTGGAAGAGAAGTTTTTCTCTTCTAAGCATTGTTTAATGCTGAAATTTAGAAAAGGTGAGTGAGAAGAGTCAATGAAGTCAGGTTAGACTATCTGACTGATTTATAATGTGTTTGACAGTGCTATCTCAATGTATTGTGAAAGAGTTTGAAACAAATGTGGAGATTTTTTTCTTCCTCAAAAATGTTAGACTTGTTACTTTAAATTTGAGTGCCGTAACAGATCATGGTGGTGCCAGGAGTCAACAGTTGGTATCTATTGATCAGAGTTCTCCAGAGAAATGAAACCAGTAGTGAACCGGAGCAGGAGCCTACGGTCCTTGCACCCCCCACCACATCCTCTGCCTGCCTTATGTCTGTGGACAACTTTCGTCAAAGAATAAGTTTAATCACAGAAGTGAGAAATGTGGAAACAAAGTCAAAGGAGACTAAACAGTAAGAATGTAGTGACTAAGCGTGGCCAAGGACCTTTAGTTCTTTCTCAAGGGCCACAGATAATATTCTGAGCCATATCCTGTGAGCTGTCTTAGAGACCTGAAACCCCAGGTGGGAGAAGTTACCTACATGATGACTAGATTGTACCCAGGACATGAGCTGCCACAATTCCAAGAACTGGCCTCAAAGAAATGGGAACAAGCGGACCCTGGAACTGAAGATTAACTACCTAAAACAACCAAGATGATGCTGGTCAGACCAACGATGACCAATCTAAAGATGACTGTTGGAGATGACTGTGCTGTTTCTGCATGTAGCTCCCCCCACCCACCCACCAACCACCACCACCACCCACCACCA
>SJYX01010522.1:506674-545162 GCA_006410675.1 Oreotragus oreotragus | reverse complement strand
ATATATATGGAATTTAGAAAGATGGTAATGAGGACCCTGTATGCAAGACAGCAAAAGAGATACAGATGTGTAGAGCGGACTTATGGACTCTGAGGGAGAAGGAGAGGGAGAGGGAGAGGGTGGGATGATTTGGGAGAATAGCACTGAAATTTGTATACTATCATGTAAGAAATGAATTGCCAGTCTATGTTCAATGCAGGATGCAGGACGCTTGGGGCTGGTGTATGGGGATGATCTGGAGGGATGATGTGGGGTGGGAGGTGGGAGGGGGATTCATGTTTGGGAGTTCGTGTAAAAAAATAAATACAAAAAAAAATTATGACTGATTTGCATTGATGTAAGGCAGAGACCACACAACACTGTAAAACAATTATCCTCCAACTAAAACAATAAAATATAGTTGATTTACAGTGTTTCCTTAGTTTCAGAGGGCTTCCCTGCTGGCTGAGATGATTAAGAATCTGCCTGCAATGCAGGAGACCCGGATTTGATGCCTGGATGGGAAGATCCCCTGAAGGGCACGCCAACCCACTCCAGTATTCTTGCCTGGAGAATCCCCATGGATAGAGGAGCTTGATGGACTACAGTCCATAGGATCGCAAAGAGTCAGACACAACTGAAGTGACTTAGCATGCACACATGTCAGTTTCCGATATACAGCAAAGTATGAAATTTTTAAACATCTCTAAGCCTTCTATGTTTTCCCAGCTACCTAAAAGATTTTCTTGCCTTTTTTCCTGGCATATGGTCTGAACCAGAAATGGAATTTCCATACTCCTATGTAATGGTTAAGATACACCTTTCTAAAGCTTCCAAAACACCTACCTGAGTGAACTGATAGATATGGGGGTTTGGAGAAGTTGCCACTTAAAAGACAAGAGAGACGTCAGAAGGGTAGAGAGTATCAGTGTGTCCAAAAGACCTCAGACACGACTGAACTGGACTGAAAAGAACCTATGTGGCTGCGTGGAGGGCCCCTTAAGTTAAGGATAGGCTGGGAGATGGTGCTGCGGTGTTCATGAGTGTAGGTAACTCTGTGCCCAAGTGCCGCAGCTCTGGAGCCCAGGAGACAATGGCGGGCCCCACGATGGGTACAGAACTGCCTCTCACAGCCCCGGTCAAGGTGCATCTCCGTGTTCCGTAGACTTGACCTGGCAGTGGGTAGAGGTTGCTGTGCTGAGCAGGGAAAGATACGCTGGAGAGGCGTATGAAGGACTTTCAAGATCAAAGCAGAGAAAAGAATGGGAGAAACACACTCTGCTGCTGCTGCTGCTGCTAAGTCGAGTCAGTCGTGTCCATCTCTGTGCGACCCCATAGACCGCAGCCCTCCAGGCTCCCCCGTCCCTGGGATTCTCCAGGCAAGAATACTGNAAAAGAATGGGAGAAACACACTCTGCTGCTGCTGCTGCTGCTAAGTCGAGTCAGTCGTGTCCATCTCTGTGCGACCCCATAGACCGCAGCCCTCCAGGCTCCCCCGTCCCTGGGATTCTCCAGGCAAGAATACTGAAGTGGGTTGCCATCGCCTTCTCCGGAAACACGCCCTGAGCAGATATCAAATAATACTTCAGCAACACCCACAAACTCCTGAGGAGGAATTTTTTTTCTGAGAACTAAGAAAGAGGAAGGAAGACAGTCTGAGATCCTGTGGTTCAAACCTAGATATGGAAACTGAGCCAACCCATATTTGTAACCAAGGCAGGTGAAGCTTGAGAGTTTCAAATTACGTGAAAACTGGGTGATTTTTATCAATGTTGGGCATGATTCACGAAGTAAGGTTTCAGAAGATGGAATGTTGATTATAAAGAAGTGAGATGCATGTGTGCTAAGTCACTTCAGTCGTGTGCAACTCTTTGTGACGTTATGGACTGTAGCTCACCAGGCTCTTCTGTCCATGGGATTCTCCAGGCAAGAATACTGGAGTGGGTTTCCGTTCCCTCCTCCAGGGGATCTTCCCGACCCAGGGATGGAACTCACGTCTCTTACGTCTCCCGCATTGGCAAGTAGTTTCCTTACCACTAGCGCCGCCTGGGGGTAAAAATAGCAAATAGCACTGGATGCTGTACCTTCAGTTTAGTTCAGCTCAGCTCAGTCGCTCAGTCGTGTCCGACTCTTCGCGACCCCATGAATCGCAGCCCGCCAGGCCTCCCTATCCATCACCATCTCCCGGAGTTCACTCAGACTCACGTCCTTTGAGTCGGTGATGCCATCTAGCCATCTCATCCTCTGTCGTCCCCTTTTCCTCCTGCCCCCAATCCCCCCCAGCATCAGAGTCTTTTCCAATGAGTCAACTCTTTGCATGAGGTGGCCAAAGTACTGGAGTTTCAGCTTTAGCATCATTCCTTCCAAAGAACACCCAGGGCTGATCTCAGAAGTGCAAAAGAGAAGACGTGCACCCTCCCAAGAAAAGCATTAGAAATGTCTCCTGCTGCTGCTTTTCCTATTTTTTAAAAGATGAAAACACTTTATCAAAAATGTATTTGGAAATATAAAAGCCCTCCAGTCTAAGCACATATTTAATGTCTTGTAGCAACCTTTAAAGTGGTAGTTTTCCAGTCGTGTCTGAATCTTTGCGTGTCCAGCTCTTTGAGTCACCATGGACTATAGCCCGCCAGGCTCCTCTCTCCATGGAATTCTCCAGGCAAGAATACTAGAGTGGATAGCCATTCCCTTCTCCAGGGGATCTTCCCAACCCAGAAATCAAACCTAGGTCTCCTAAATTGGCAGGTGGATTCTTTACTGTCTGAATCAAGTATAGTCAAAGCTACGGTTTTTCCAGTAGTCATGGATGGATGTGAGAGTTGGACCATAAAGATTGAGCACCAAAGAATTGATGCTTTTGAGCTATGGCACTGGAGAAGACTCCTGAGAGCCCCTGGTACACAAGGAAATACATCCAGTCAATCCTAAGGGAAATCAACATTGAATATTCATCGGAAGGGCTGATGCTGAAGCTACAGCTCCAAGACTTTGGCCAGCCATCTCACTGGGAAGGACCTTGATGCTGGGAAAAATTGAGGGCAGGAGGAGAAGGAGGCGAGGGAGGATGAGATGGCTGGACAGCATCATCAACTCAATGGACAAGAATTTGAGCAAACTCTGGGAAATAGTGAAGGACAGGGAAGCCTGGAGTGCCACAGTCCATGGGGTCGCAGAGTCAGACATGACTGAGTGACTGAACAACAACAAAGTAACCTATAATGGAAAACAATCTGAAAAAGAATATATATATATTTAAACGAATTTGATATATACCTGAAATTAACACGTTTTTAAAACTTTGTATTTTGTATTGGGATATAGCCAATTAATAATGTTCTGATAGTTTCAGGTGAATAGTGAAGGGACTCAGCCATGCATTTATTTATAAGTATACATTCTCCCCCAAATTGTCCTCCCACCTAGGTGGCCACATACCACTGAGCAGAGTTCCATGTAACACATTTTAAATCAACTATACTTCAATTAAAAAAAAAACAACACATTGCATTCTAGTCTCAATAAAGCCAAATGGAAAATGGTACTGATGAACCTGTTTGCAGGGCAGGAATGAAGACGCCCTCATAGAGAACAGGCTTGTGGGCACAGGGCGGGAAGGAGAGGGTGAGATGAACCGAGAGAGGACCACTGACATACATACACTGCCATGTGTAAAATAGATAGCTAGCGGGGAGCTACTGTAGAGCGCAGGGAGCTCCGCTCAGAGCTCTGTGATGACCTAGAAGGGTGGGATGCGGGGAGGTGGGAGGGTGGCTCAAGAGGGAGGCGATATACATCGAGCTGATTCACAATGTTGTACAGCAGAAATCAACACAACATTGTAAAGAAGTTATACTCCAATTAAAAATGAATGTAGAAGATCATTTAAAAAGTCAAATGGTATGGTAAACAATCTCAAAGATCTTTTAGAAAGGGAAAGGTTTTATCAGAATGTCTGAGAAGTTTGGAACATCATTTGAAATAAACATCTTTTTAGTGCAGTTCAGAATCTCATTAGAATGAGCTCCAACACATATCTAAACGCTCATACAAGTTCTTCTGTTTGCTGGTCATGAGGATGGGCAGAGTCGTTATCATTGTTAGTGTGTCTCCCTGACCCCCTTTTGGGTCAGTTGTCTGCCCTCTTCTCCTGAAAATGCTGTCGTGTCCCACTCTTTGAGATCCCATGGACTGTAGCCCGCCAGGCTCCTCTGTCCATGGGATTCTCCAGGCAAGGATACTGGAGNCTTCTGTTTGCTGGTCATGAGGATGGGCAGAGTCGTTATCATTGTTAGTGTGTCTCCCTGACCCCCTTTTGGGTCAGTTGTCTGCCCTCTTCTCCTGAAAATGCTGTCGTGTCCCACTCTTTGAGATCCCATGGACTGTAGCCCGCCAGGCTCCTCTGTCCATGGGATTCTCCAGGCAAGGATACTGGAGTGGGTTGCCATTCCCTTCTCCCGGGGATTTCCTGACCAGGGATCAAAAATGTCTCCAGCATTGCAGGCATTTCCATTCTAGCTATGGGATTCTTGACCGTCTGAGCCACCAGCCCTGCAATGCTCTGCTGGAAATTGGTCTCCATGAAGCAGGAGCTGTTAAACATTTTCCCATCACTGTGGGGGCAGCACACAGCCAGTAATTGACTGACAGAGATTTTTAAAAATGGCTGGTTCCCTTGTGTCAAAATGGGATGAGGCTGAGACACAATTCACGGACCAGGCTGAAAGCAAGTTCCGGTCGAGACTGTAACTTGCCTGGATCCTTGTATTCCTCGTCTTGTTTCCTTCACTTTTTCTCTCTTTCCAGAGCATTCTGTCGATTAATCATGAGCACCAAAATCACCCCTCCCACATTCTGCTTTTAGGGAACCTGACTAAAGTCGCCTGTTGTTATTTTAGAAATAGTAGTGTTCAGTGGAGAACAGTGTGGAGCGTCCTTAAAAAAAAAATTTAAAAACAGAGTGATTGTATGATCCAGCAATCCTACTCCCAGACATATATCTGGGAAAGATGAAAAGTCTAATTTGAAAAGGTACATGCCCTAATGTTCATAGCAGCACTGTTCACAAAATAACCAAGACATGCAAACAATCTAAATGTCCAAGAGAAATGGATAAAGAAGATGTGGTAAGTATATACAATGGAATATTACTTGGCCATTAAAAAGACTGAAATAGTGCCATTTGCAGCAACACGGATGGACCTAGAAATTTCTATACTAAGTGAAATAAGTCAGACAAAGAAGGAGAAATGTCATATGACATCCCTTATATATGGAATCTAAAAAGAAATGATACAAATTAACTTAAGTTCAAAACAGAAAGGGACTCACAGACTTAGAGAATGAGTTGATGGTTACCAGGGGGAAGTATGTGATGGACATGTACACACTGCTATATTTAAAATGGATAACCAACAAGGACCTACTGTATAGCGCAGGGAACTCTGCTCACTGTTATGTGGCAGCCTGGATGGGAGGGGAGTTTGGGGGAGAATGGATACAGATATGTGTATGGCTGAGTCCCTTTGCTGTTTACCTGAAACTATCACAACATTGTTTATTAATCGGCTATACCCCAGTACCGGGGGTGGGGGGAATGTTTAAAAATGAGCTGGAGGGTTCTTCGTTGAAAAGCAAGCCAGCCAGTCAGAAAACAAATCATTTATTGAGGGCTACTCTGTGTGTGAAGCATGTGATAGAAGCTGGAGGGGCACCCTTAAAGCCACACATCAATGGACTTAGGACAAATCAAAGTGGTAGCCAGAAGTTCTTGGTCCTGCCATTGCACTGTGATCTGGTCTCCAGAGTTGCAGAACATGGAAGGTAAAATGGTAAGCTGGAACAGAAGCTCTTCTTTTCTCACCAGGACAGGAAGCCATGGGAAGACCACCCCACCCAATCATCCATAATCCAAATTGCCCAGAGAGTTCTAGGGCTGGCGAGATACTGCATTTCCACATTAAGCTGAGAAGAGATTTCAGAGAAGGCTTCTGCAGGCACCTGCTTTCCTGAGCTGTTATTCCATTGTGTATTTGAAAGCAAGAAGGGACTTCAACCCTGTGAGAGAAATCAGAATCAGAATCAATGGCAGGATTAGTACAATTTGAACTTAGGGATCGTATGTATGTGGGCACAGGTCTTACAAATACAGGCAGAGATAAATATGGCAACAAAAACTAGAAGGATAAACATTAAAAATTTAACAATGATAACCTCCAGGCACTGTCGACAAACTCAAAAGCTATTCTCAGCCTCTTGACTATTGATATTTCCATTCTAGAAGCTAGAAAGCAGAATACTTGTTTTGTCAAATTTCTCTGTAACTATGAGTGTTCATGTGATACAGTTCTGACCAATTAGGTGAAAGGGAAATCCACTAAGGGGTTTCTGGAAAAACTTTTGTTTCTTGTTAAACAGAGAGGGTTGAAAGGTGATTTTGCCACTCTGTCCCATCATTCTTCTTCCTGCCTTGAACATGCTCGTGATGACGGGAGCTATGGCAGCCACCCTGCAACCATGAAAATAATTGATGAAAAGTCAGCATGTTATTGGTGAGATGGAAAACTAGGAAGAGTTTAGATCCTTAGCAACCTTCTAAGCAACAGAAGCAATACCAGCAACGCCTAATTCTGAGCTTCTATTCTTGCAATAAAAAGAATTTCCTATTTATTTAAGCCACTGGATCTTAGTTACTTGTTCTTGGAATACATCACAGGGGGGAAATTAATAAGACATTCTGGTAGAAGATGGAATACCACAAAAGATAAATGCAATAAATAAGGAAATTGTAGTGTTAGAAAGTAGAAAGTACAGAAAAGAAAATCAAGATAAGGGGGTGGGTGAATAGGAAGCTGCACAAAATAGAGTTATCAGAGGAAATTCTATTGAAAAGAAATGACTGGAACAAAGATTTGAAGGAAGTGAGGGAGTTGTCTATGTGGGTGTCAGGACAAAAACATTCATGGCATTCAAGAACATTCAGTTCAAGTCTCCAAAGAAGGAAGTGAGCCTGGCATGTCTGAAGAATCTTGAGCAGGCCAGTGTGGGTGGAGCAAAGTGAAATGAGGGGTCTATTAATAGATGACCAAGACAGGAAGGAAAAGAGAATCAGATCAGACAAGGCCGTGTGGGCCACAAGGAGGACTTGGGCTTTGACTCTGAATAAGGTGGGAGCCATGGAGTGTTGTAGGTAGAGAAGGGAAGATATCTGACTTGGCTGTTCACGAGCACCCTCCGGTTGCTGCAAGGAGACCTGATCAAAGATACGGCAGGGAAAAGATTAGAGAGGCAATTAGAGTTTATTTCCATCATCCTGGATAGAGACAATAGGACTTGGACCACAGTAGAAGGAATGAAGGGCAAGAGAAGCAACCGGATTCTAGATCTGTTTTGAGGAAGAGTCAACAGGATCTGCTGATGGAGCAGAGATGAGGGAAGGGGAGAGGAAAAGCAGAGTCAAGCAGAGTCAACGTTAATTTCACAACTTCACTCTTGACCAATAGAAAAGTGGAGGACCCTCTGTGGAAATGAGAGGTGGGGGAATCTGATGATGTAACATATTCCAAATGAGACGTTCATTTGGGACAGGTTACCTCTGAAACATCTATTAGATGTCTAAGTAGGCATTTGGTAGGTGGTAGGTTATATGAGTATAGAATTCCAGAGACAAGGCTGGACTGCACATTATTTAAATGTTGGGGGTCATTGCTAATACATGGTGGTATAGCCATGAGACTGGATGAGATCCATTGTGTAGAAGACAACGTGCACTTCGATGGAAAAGGATGTGCCGTCAGGGGATACCTCCTCTGGGTTATCTGGCCCTGATCTATAGTGGAACTACTTTACAATTTTACCAGTTCTAAACAACTGACAGTGATGAGAAATAATTTCATGGAAAAAATAGTTTTGCCTCTACTTGTGCCTTCATTTAGATATTATTGAGATTATATATGTATTATAATTAACATACTAAAACACAAACACATTTATGAATTTTACGTGTTATATAATATAAATAATTCTATATNATCCTTGTATTCCTCGTCTTGTTTCCTTCACTTTTTCTCTCTTTCCAGAGCATTCTGTCGATTAATCATGAGCACCAAAATCACCCCTCCCACATTCTGCTTTTAGGGAACCTGACTAAAGTCGCCTGTTGTTATTTTAGAAATAGTAGTGTTCAGTGGAGAACAGTGTGGAGCGTCCTTAAAAAAAAAATTTAAAAACAGAGTGATTGTATGATCCAGCAATCCTACTCCCAGACATATATCTGGGAAAGATGAAAAGTCTAATTTGAAAAGGTACATGCCCTAATGTTCATAGCAGCACTGTTCACAAAATAACCAAGACATGCAAACAATCTAAATGTCCAAGAGAAATGGATAAAGAAGATGTGGTAAGTATATACAATGGAATATTACTTGGCCATTAAAAAGACTGAAATAGTGCCATTTGCAGCAACACGGATGGACCTAGAAATTTCTATACTAAGTGAAATAAGTCAGACAAAGAAGGAGAAATGTCATATGACATCCCTTATATATGGAATCTAAAAAGAAATGATACAAATTAACTTAAGTTCAAAACAGAAAGGGACTCACAGACTTAGAGAATGAGTTGATGGTTACCAGGGGGAAGTATGTGATGGACATGTACACACTGCTATATTTAAAATGGATAACCAACAAGGACCTACTGTATAGCGCAGGGAACTCTGCTCACTGTTATGTGGCAGCCTGGATGGGAGGGGAGTTTGGGGGAGAATGGATACAGATATGTGTATGGCTGAGTCCCTTTGCTGTTTACCTGAAACTATCACAACATTGTTTATTAATCGGCTATACCCCAGTACCGGGGGTGGGGGGAATGTTTAAAAATGAGCTGGAGGGTTCTTCGTTGAAAAGCAAGCCAGCCAGTCAGAAAACAAATCATTTATTGAGGGCTACTCTGTGTGTGAAGCATGTGATAGAAGCTGGAGGGGCACCCTTAAAGCCACACATCAATGGACTTAGGACAAATCAAAGTGGTAGCCAGAAGTTCTTGGTCCTGCCATTGCACTGTGATCTGGTCTCCAGAGTTGCAGAACATGGAAGGTAAAATGGTAAGCTGGAACAGAAGCTCTTCTTTTCTCACCAGGACAGGAAGCCATGGGAAGACCACCCCACCCAATCATCCATAATCCAAATTGCCCAGAGAGTTCTAGGGCTGGCGAGATACTGCATTTCCACATTAAGCTGAGAAGAGATTTCAGAGAAGGCTTCTGCAGGCACCTGCTTTCCTGAGCTGTTATTCCATTGTGTATTTGAAAGCAAGAAGGGACTTCAACCCTGTGAGAGAAATCAGAATCAGAATCAATGGCAGGATTAGTACAATTTGAACTTAGGGATCGTATGTATGTGGGCACAGGTCTTACAAATACAGGCAGAGATAAATATGGCAACAAAAACTAGAAGGATAAACATTAAAAATTTAACAATGATAACCTCCAGGCACTGTCGACAAACTCAAAAGCTATTCTCAGCCTCTTGACTATTGATATTTCCATTCTAGAAGCTAGAAAGCAGAATACTTGTTTTGTCAAATTTCTCTGTAACTATGAGTGTTCATGTGATACAGTTCTGACCAATTAGGTGAAAGGGAAATCCACTAAGGGGTTTCTGGAAAAACTTTTGTTTCTTGTTAAACAGAGAGGGTTGAAAGGTGATTTTGCCACTCTGTCCCATCATTCTTCTTCCTGCCTTGAACATGCTCGTGATGACGGGAGCTATGGCAGCCACCCTGCAACCATGAAAATAATTGATGAAAAGTCAGCATGTTATTGGTGAGATGGAAAACTAGGAAGAGTTTAGATCCTTAGCAACCTTCTAAGCAACAGAAGCAATACCAGCAACGCCTAATTCTGAGCTTCTATTCTTGCAATAAAAAGAATTTCCTATTTATTTAAGCCACTGGATCTTAGTTACTTGTTCTTGGAATACATCACAGGGGGGAAATTAATAAGACATTCTGGTAGAAGATGGAATACCACAAAAGATAAATGCAATAAATAAGGAAATTGTAGTGTTAGAAAGTAGAAAGTACAGAAAAGAAAATCAAGATAAGGGGGTGGGTGAATAGGAAGCTGCACAAAATAGAGTTATCAGAGGAAATTCTATTGAAAAGAAATGACTGGAACAAAGATTTGAAGGAAGTGAGGGAGTTGTCTATGTGGGTGTCAGGACAAAAACATTCATGGCATTCAAGAACATTCAGTTCAAGTCTCCAAAGAAGGAAGTGAGCCTGGCATGTCTGAAGAATCTTGAGCAGGCCAGTGTGGGTGGAGCAAAGTGAAATGAGGGGTCTATTAATAGATGACCAAGACAGGAAGGAAAAGAGAATCAGATCAGACAAGGCCGTGTGGGCCACAAGGAGGACTTGGGCTTTGACTCTGAATAAGGTGGGAGCCATGGAGTGTTGTAGGTAGAGAAGGGAAGATATCTGACTTGGCTGTTCACGAGCACCCTCCGGTTGCTGCAAGGAGACCTGATCAAAGATACGGCAGGGAAAAGATTAGAGAGGCAATTAGAGTTTATTTCCATCATCCTGGATAGAGACAATAGGACTTGGACCACAGTAGAAGGAATGAAGGGCAAGAGAAGCAACCGGATTCTAGATCTGTTTTGAGGAAGAGTCAACAGGATCTGCTGATGGAGCAGAGATGAGGGAAGGGGAGAGGAAAAGCAGAGTCAAGCAGAGTCAACGTTAATTTCACAACTTCACTCTTGACCAATAGAAAAGTGGAGGACCCTCTGTGGAAATGAGAGGTGGGGGAATCTGATGATGTAACATATTCCAAATGAGACGTTCATTTGGGACAGGTTACCTCTGAAACATCTATTAGATGTCTAAGTAGGCATTTGGTAGGTGGTAGGTTATATGAGTATAGAATTCCAGAGACAAGGCTGGACTGCACATTATTTAAATGTTGGGGGTCATTGCTAATACATGGTGGTATAGCCATGAGACTGGATGAGATCCATTGTGTAGAAGACAACGTGCACTTCGATGGAAAAGGATGTGCCGTCAGGGGATACCTCCTCTGGGTTATCTGGCCCTGATCTATAGTGGAACTACTTTACAATTTTACCAGTTCTAAACAACTGACAGTGATGAGAAATAATTTCATGGAAAAAATAGTTTTGCCTCTACTTGTGCCTTCATTTAGATATTATTGAGATTATATATGTATTATAATTAACATACTAAAACACAAACACATTTATGAATTTTACGTGTTATATAATATAAATAATTCTATATAACTTCTGAATATTTACATTATATGTACATTATATATATTAAAGAATATGAATAATTATATATAATGTCTGTATATTTAAATTTTATGTACAAATTATATATAATATAAATTTATATTTATATAGTACATAATTTGGAATGCATATATTATGCGATATGAATAATTACATATACAAAGTCTGTATATACAATTATATGTATAATTTATATATTACATATAAAATTTTTATATACTATATGTATTTATTGGAGAAGGAAATGGCAACCCACTCCAGTACTCTTGCCTGGAAACTATATATTAGTACTTATATGTATATGTATGCTTATATGTATATGTATACTTATATGTATTTATACTTATATATGTGTATTTATACTTATATATATTTATATTTATTAATATATAGTTGGGCTTCCCTGGTGGCTCAGTGGTAAAGAATCCGCCTGCCAATGCAGGAGACATGGGTTCAATCCCTGGGTTGAGAAGATCCCCTGGAGCAGAAAATGGCAACCTACTCCAGTATTCCTACTTAGGAAACCCCGTGAACAGAGGAGCCTGGCAGACTACAGTCCATGGAGTTACAAAGAGTGGGACATGTCTTAGCAACTAAACAACAATAACAAATATAAAAATTACATATTATAGTATGAATAATTATAATGTTTATTTACAATTATGTGTATAATTACATGATATATAATTATGTTATATTATATATACTACATTTATTTACCAATAAGGAAACCAAGCAGATGTTATAAGTGGTTCAAAAGACAACACAAAGAGCATACATATATATAAATTAAAAGTTTAGCAATATTATGTATTATGTATACATCGTGAACATTGTATACATTGTATGAGTGCTATGCATTGTGTATACATTGTATACATTATATGTATGATGTAATACACAGACATGTCTGTTCTTTGCATTCTCTTCTGAGCCAGTTACAACATCTGCTCATTCCTTCAATGATTAATAAGCAGAATAAAATCCTTAATGTATGCTTATTTCATATCCATGAGTCATGATTTTATCTTTTTTTGTTTGCACAGCTACAGAAGAGCAGAGATGGGATTTAAACCCAGGCAGCCTATCTCCCCAATCCCCACCTTTAAATACCACAGTTTATCAAATGAGTTGGTACACGTGAACATCAAAGCTATGGTTTTTCCTGTAGTCATGCACGGTTACAAGAGCTGGACCATAAAGAAGGCTGAGCACCAAAAAATTGACGCTTTTGAATTGTGGTGGTGGTGGTTTAGTTGCTCAGTTATATCTGACTCTTGCATCCCCATGGACTGCAACCAGGCTCCTCTGTCCATGGAACCCTCGAGGCAAAAACACCGGAGCGGGTTGCCATTTCCTTCTCTGCCTTTGAACTGTAGTGCTGGAGAAAACCTTAAGAGTCCCTTGGACAACAACGAGATCAAACCAGTTAATCCTAAAGGAAACCAATCCTGACTATTCATTGGAAGGACTGATGCTGAAGCTGAAGCACCACTACTTTGGCCAGCTGATGGGAGGAGTCGACTCACTGGAAAAGACCTTGATGCTAGGAAAGACTGAGGGCAGGAGGAGAAGGGGACAACAGAAGATGAGATGGTTGGATGGTTATCACCAACTCAGTGAACATGAGTTTGAGCAAACTCTGGGAGATCGTGAAGGACAGGAAAGTCTGGTCCATGGGGTCACAAAGAGTTGAACACAACTGAGCAGCCGAACAACAAATGCTTAGCTTACAGCACATAACACTCGGTCTGACCAGAACATGCAGACAACACACAGTCTCACCATTTTGGAAGTGGAGGGAACGGATGACAGTAAGATCCCTGAGGTCTGGGTCTCAGAGCTGGGTTTGGTCTTCCTGGTCATGCATCTTCTGTATTCTTCCCGTACCTAAATACACACCATGGAGAGATGAATCACACTTGGATATAGGGGGAGTGTGTGTGGCAGGGACAAGCTCCCTGGAAGGAGCGGGGCTGGGAGGGCAACAGGTACGCACCTGGCGGCTGAGCAGACAATGAATGAGGAAGATGAAGGCCCCCTGCAAGCTGTTGATGATGGTGAACAGATAAGCCATGATATTGGCCACGGGTCCAATTTGGAAAATGCCCAATACCCAGGAGCACCCCAAGATGAAGATCTGGGCAAAGGCTTTGAAGGTCAGTAACCTGAAGGGGAAGATTTGCAGAGGATATAGTTCTGGCTGTCACCCTCATGGGCCACCACGCTCCCAGGTATAGTCTGAGGCTGCCACCACATGACCCATCACCTGGGTGAGAATCAATGTGGAACACAGGTTCCAAGCCTGGAGGTAGGGAAGTCAAATCCTACAGCCACTGAAAAGGCAATTGGCCTACAGGTACACATGGTCACAAAGATGTGTGGACACATGTGTTTAGTGCAATATTGTCTATGGTAATAAAAGGCTAGACATAAAGTAGCCAAGTCATGGAAGCAACCTACACGGTCAGCAGCAGACGGAGGCATTAAGAAGATGTGGTACATAAAGACAATGGAATATTACTCAGCCGTAAAAAAGGATGGGGTAATGCCATCTGCTGCAACATGGATGGACCTAGAGAGATCATACTGAGTGAAGTAAGTCAGACAGGGAAAGACAAATACCATCTGATATCACTTACATGGGGAATTTGAAATATGGCACAAATGAAGCTACCTACAAAACAAACAGACCCACAGACACGGAGAACAGACTTGGGGTTACCAAGCAGGAGGGGGTATTGGGCAGGGGTGAAATGAGAGTTTGGAGTTGGTGTGTGTGTTCAGGCACTCAGCGGGGTCCGACTCTTTGTGATCCCATGGACTGTAGCCTGCCAGGCTCCTCGGTCTATGGAATTCTCCAGGCAAGAATATTGGAGTGCTCTTCTCTGGGGGATCTTCCCACCCCAGGGATCAAATTCAGGTCTTCCAGACTTCAGGTGGATTCTTTATCATCTGAGCCACCAGATCATTTAAATAAACTGTGTTCCATCCTTACACTGAAAGACTATGTCTTGAAAAAAAGGTATTGTCAACAGATTTTAGTATTGGAAACACTCGTTCCTCCTAGCAATGGTGCTAAGGCATGCTTCACATGCCTTCCTGTTCTAGACACTGTGCTATATTCCATTTGGAGTGTGGGACCAGGCTTACAAAAGGTAATCAGTGAATATTTGGGGAAAGAAGGAAAGGAGAATAGAAGATGAGGGGAAAGGAAGGCTGGGCTGTACCTGGTGTCTTTGAGTTTGGAGACTTCCGCATTGACACTAGAAAGCTTCTGCCTCAGGATACATAGTGTCCAAGTCAGGAGGATGGAATTGACCTACAGAGCCAAGCAGAAGGGATGGAAAGGCTGGATATACAAATGGATGATGGCCAGACCATTTATGAAAAGGGAACTTTGACCTATCGTCTGCAGTAACCACTCCAGGAAGCCAAACAATAGCTCCTTCAGCAACCCACCCTAGATGATCAGGACTTGACCGATAATTGACAGCCTCCCTCATTTCTGCCTCTGCTTCCAACTTAGGACCAAAAGGAAAATGCCAGAATATAACCCGAACCGATCACCTAGGATGCCCTGCACTTAGTCAGCCTACTTGTAGAGTCCTTGTGTCAGCAGCCTCTGAGCAGGGCATACCTGAAGCCTTCCCTTTTTTCCTCTATAAAACTCTCCCACTCATCTCCCTGTTTTTGAGTCTCTGACAAGAGCAAGTGATTTGACAAATGAAAGTGGCTGACTCCCTTACCATGAGTGTTCATGTTCAGTCGCTCAGTTGTGTCCAACTCTTTGCAACCCCATGGACTGTAGCCTGCCAGGCTTCTCTGTCCATAGGATACTCCAGGCAAGAATACTGGAGTGGGTTGCCATGCCCTCCTCCAGGGGATCTTCCCGACACAGGGATTGAACCCGCTTTCCTTACATCTCCTGCATTGGCAGGCGGGTTCTTTACCACGAAGCGCACCTGGGAAGCCCTGGGTCTCTCTGATCCTCCTCCAAAACACACCAAACCAAGCAATCAGCTTACCAGTATAATTGTGCACACTGGCCCCAGGAAGCTCCAGATGAACCCTGTTTCTGTATTCAGCCAGCAGCTATGAAGAAAAACAGGAGTCAGTCGTTGTATCAAAGTCCTGACCCTAAAATGACTCACGCCTGCCAGATATGCTTATGGAAGAGGATTGGAGGATGAGGTTGAAGGGAAAACTTTCACGATGGACCAGGTCACATTTCAGTTTTCTTCTTTCAGAACTTCTTCCTTAGTGAACGTTCCTGAAATGTTCTCTTCACACCTGGGATAGAGATCATTTCTCAGTTCATAACCTTTGTATTCCCTCTCTCCAGAACTCTCCATGGTACACTTTGTCATTCAGTTCTCAGCTCGAATATCACCTCCTCTGAAAAATCACACTGTGTCTCATCCTTCCCTAGCAGAATTTGCTGCTTTTTTTTTTTTTCATAACGTCTGTCAGTATCATAAATTATCTTGCTCAGTTGTTTGTTTAAATTGTCTATCTTTCCCTACTAGACTATGAGCTGCAGGAGAATTTGGTCTTTGAATTTTTTGTTTATCTCTGAATACCCAGCACTCAGTGCAAAGCCTGGCATGGATGAGGCATTCTGTAATTATTTGTTAATAGAAATGAAGTGAGAAATGGAGTGCTCCCTGCCATATCAGTAAACAAGGATGTCATAGCCATCAACGATCCCAGCCCTCCAAAAGTGAATTTCTGAGCCTGGAGGGTGATCAGGAAAAACAATACTTGCTATCAGGCAGCCATTAACCACTCCCCTCGGTGAGCACTGAGGACCTAGGGGTGGGGATGCGAAAAACCAGGATACTGGCCCCAGATAGCTGGGATGCAAGTAAAAAGAATGATTTTAGTGAGCCTAGACTTTGTTGACAAAGGTCCATATAGTCAGTTATGGTTTTCCAATAATCATGGTCCAAGAGTTGGACGATAAAGAAGGCTAAGCACTGAAGAATTAATGCTTTTGTCCTGTGGTACTGGAGATTGAGAGTCCCTTGGACAGCAAAGAGATCAAACCAGTCACTCCTAAAGGAAATCAATCCTGAATATTCATCGGAAGGACTGATGGTGAAGCTGAAGCACCAATACTTTGGCCACCTGATAAGAAGAGCGGACTCATTGGAAAAGACGCTGATGCTGGGAAAGATTGAGGGCAGGAGGAGAAGGGGGCAACAGAGGAGGAGATGGTTGGCTGGCATCACTGACTTAATGGACATGAGTTTGAGTAACTTCCAGGAAATAGTGAAGGACAGGGAAACCTGGTGTGCTGCAGTCCATGGGGTCACAAAGAGCTGGACACGACTGAGCGACTGAACAACTATAACTACTATCTTCTCACATAGAACCTTCGATAAACTTACCTCACTTAAAAACAGACCATGGCAGAGTATTTCTAAGCCATAAAAAGGAACGAATTTGGGTCAGTTGTAGTGAGGTGGATGTACCTAGAGCCCGCTATACAGAACAAAGTAAGTCAGAAAGAGAAAAACAAATATCGTATATTAATGCATATACACAGAATCTAGAAAAATGGTACTGATGAAAGTATTTGCAGAGAAGGAATGAAGATGCAGGCATAGAGAACAGATCTGTGAACACAGTGAAGAAGGAGAGGGTGGGATGAATTGAGAAAGTAGCACTGAGATATACACATTATCATGTGTGAAATAGATAGCTAGTGCATGCCCAGTTGCTTCAGTCATGCCTCACTCTTTGCAACCCTATGGACTGTAGTCTTCCAGGCTCCTATTGTCCATGGGATTGTTAGTGAGAAGCCACTGGGTAATACAGGGAGCCCAGCTTGGTGCTCTGTGACAATCTAGAGAGACTGGGGTGGTAGAGGGGAGGGAGGCTCACAAAGGAGGGGACATATACATAATTATTATTGATTTACATTGTTGTATGGCAGAAACCAACACAACATGGTAAAGCAATTTCCCTCCAACTAAAAACGAAAAAAAAAGAAAAAAAGAGGCCATGGCAAAAGAATGGTGGCAACAATAACATGTATAATGCTTTACACTGTGCCAGACAACATCTAAATATTTTGCAGATGCTAACTCGTTTAGCACTCACAATAACACTATAATATAGACATTGTCATCAGCTTGCATATAATAGATGAGGAAATGAGAGCATACAGAGTTTAAGTAACTTGCCCAAGGCAGCATAGCTAAACAGTGGTGTAGCCAGGATCCAGACCCAAGCAAGTTGGCTCTAGAGTCCAGGAACTGAAAACTTGGCAATCAAGTTTACTGTTTACATTGCCACTACCCACTGATACTATAGTGCAAACAGTGGCTTCCGGATTTGTGCGTGCACAACCTGTGCTACTGCCCATGGCAGCCCTGAGACCTACAGCCCATAAAGTAAGAGCTCAGTAGATGGTAGCCATGACTACCGCTCCTGCTATTGCTCTTTTGTGTGTTCATTTAATTATCACCATGGAATGGTTAATAATGGCAACAATTTTCAGGGAAAGAGAAGAATGTCACTTACCGATTATACATCCCGTAACCGTGTGGTTGTAAGCCAGCAGAGACAGCCACCACCAGCCCTGGGAGCCCATAGCCAAAGACGCAGAGATACAGCATCTTGATGTTTCGAGAACTGAAGTAATTCACCACTTTCAGGTTCCTGACCATAAGGAAGAGCACCACAGCCTCCACCATCATCCAGAAGAAGCAGGCAAGGAAAAGGTAGTGCAGAAAGCCTGCGATGAGGGCGCAGCCCATCTGCAGAGGAGAATCGTGCACCTTCAGTCTCCCTTTCTCCAGGGGGTATGTTCAGAGGGAGAGGCCGAGAAGTGGCTCCTCTGTGGCCGTTGTTCTCGCTTTTGATAGGTGAGAAGTGGGTTTACTTAGAGTGTGCATTATGTATTTAGAACGTGTATCTGTACATTCCACATGGCTTCCCAAGTGGCTCAGTGATAAAGAATCCACCTGACAATCCAGGAGATGCAAGACACATGGGTTCGATCCCTGGGTTGGGAAGATCCCCTGGAGGAGGGCATGGCAACACACTCCTGTATTCTTGCCTTGAGAATCCCCATGGACAGAGGAACCTGGTGGGCTACAGTCCATGGCGTTACAAAAAGTCAGACATGACTGAGCATGCACACCACACCACACACACACACACACACATTCCATGACAGAGTTCTGTCCATCTCAAAAGGCAAAAGCAGCTGTGGTTAGTTTTTATGGGCTGGGTAATTTCATAGGCTAACAAGTAGGAAGATTATTTCAACTATATCTTTGGGGGAAGGAGCAGGGATTCCCAGGAACTGGGCCACTGCTCGCATTTTGGTCTTTGATGGCGGGCCTGGGTGCCCATGGGTGGCCATTTAGCATCCTGATGTATTACAGTAGTGTGTGATGAGGCTCCAGGTCTATTGCAAGTTGAATCTTCTGCCGTCTTGGACCTAGTTGGCTCTAATCAGTTTATATTGTGTCCTCAACAGCTGTGTCATTCTTTCAGGGCTGTGTCCTGCCTCCTTCCCTGATTCATGTTGATGTATGGCAGAAGCCAGCACAGAATCGTAAAGCAATTATCTTCTGATAAAATTTAAAAAATAAATAAACCATAAAGGGGCTACTTTGACTGGACTTCCCCAAACACAGCCTCTTCATTCATTCCACAAATATTTATAGATATATGCTTCACTACAGGTAGTTCCATCCCTTTAGTAGGGACACTAATCATTCTGGTTTCCCTAGAAATGAGTTTTCTCAGGATGTACAACTTCCAGCGCTAAAACTGGGAGGGTTTGAGAGAAAAACAGATAGATGACCACCCTACTTTAGGGAATGTTTGAAGATACAGGGGTGGGGGGAGGAGAAGGGATCCACGAACTATAGCCACGGATGGGTTGCAAGTTTTGTCATTAACATTTCATTGACACACAGCCTTCCCCATTTACGTATTCTCTAAGGCCGCTTCCAGCGTGTGCCAGTGCCAGGAGATGGGTGGGGGAAGTTCAGTCTCTGGGTCAGAGAGATCCCCTGGAGAAGGAAACAGCAACCCACTCCAGTATTCTTGCCCCATGGAGAGAGAGCCTGACGGGGTACAGTCCATGGGGTCTCAAAGAGTCAGACACGACTGAGTGACTAAACCACAACATGGCTGTTTTCATGCTAAAATGGCAGAGTTTCATGCATCGAACCCGGGCTGGCGACTCGTTTCCTATATGATATTATACATGATTCAATGCCATTTCCCAAATCATCCCACCCTCTCCCTCGCCCACAGAGTCCAAAAGACTGTTCTATATATCTGTGTCTCTTTTGCTGTCTCGCATACAGGGTTATCATTACCATCTTTCTAAATTCCATATATATGCATTAGTATACTGTATTAGTGTTTTTCTTTCTGGCTTACTTCACTCTGTATAATAGGCTCCAGTTTAGTCCACCTCATTAGAACTGATTCAAATGTGTTCTTTTTAATGGCTGAGTAATACTCCATTGTGTATATGTACCACAGCTTTCTTATCCATTCATCTGCTGATGGACATCTAGGTTGCTTCCATGTCCTGGCTATTGTAAAGAGTGCTGCAATGAACATTGGTATACCTGTGTCTCTTTCAATTCTCGTTTCATTGGTGTGTGTGCCCAGCAGCACTGGATACTTGGGGCTGGTGCACTGAGACAACCCAGAGGGATGGTATGGGGAGGGAGGAGGGAGGGGGTTCAGGATGGGGAACACGTGTACACCTGTGGTGGATACATGTTGATGTATGGCAAAACCAACACAATATTGTAAAGTAATTAACTTCCAATTAAAATAAATAAATTTATATTAAAAAATAAAATGGCAGAGTTGAGTAGTTGCCAACGGGGACCACGGCATCTGAAAAATTAAAAATATTTTTATCTGCTTCTTTACAGGAAAATTTTGTTCACCCTTGGTCCCATGATGAGAGGTGGAGAGCTGTCTCTTATACACATCTAGATGTTTATAAGAGACAGGGTTAGGTGGATGTACCTAGAGCCCGCTATACAGAACAAAGTAAGTCAGAAAGAGAAAAACAAATATCGTATATTAATGCATATACACAGAATCTAGAAAAATGGTACTGATGAAAGTATTTGCAGAGAAGGAATGAAGATGCAGGCATAGAGAACAGATCTGTGAACACAGTGAAGAAGGAGAGGGTGGGATGAATTGAGAAAGTAGCACTGAGATATACACATTATCATGTGTGAAATAGATAGCTAGTGCATGCCCAGTTGCTTCAGTCATGCCTCACTCTTTGCAACCCTATGGACTGTAGTCTTCCAGGCTCCTATTGTCCATGGGATTGTTAGTGAGAAGCCACTGGGTAATACAGGGAGCCCAGCTTGGTGCTCTGTGACAATCTAGAGAGACTGGGGTGGTAGAGGGGAGGGAGGCTCACAAAGGAGGGGACATATACATAATTATTATTGATTTACATTGTTGTATGGCAGAAACCAACACAACATGGTAAAGCAATTTCCCTCCAACTAAAAACGAAAAAAAAAGAAAAAAAGAGGCCATGGCAAAAGAATGGTGGCAACAATAACATGTATAATGCTTTACACTGTGCCAGACAACATCTAAATATTTTGCAGATGCTAACTCGTTTAGCACTCACAATAACACTATAATATAGACATTGTCATCAGCTTGCATATAATAGATGAGGAAATGAGAGCATACAGAGTTTAAGTAACTTGCCCAAGGCAGCATAGCTAAACAGTGGTGTAGCCAGGATCCAGACCCAAGCAAGTTGGCTCTAGAGTCCAGGAACTGAAAACTTGGCAATCAAGTTTACTGTTTACATTGCCACTACCCACTGATACTATAGTGCAAACAGTGGCTTCCGGATTTGTGCGTGCACAACCTGTGCTACTGCCCATGGCAGCCCTGAGACCTACAGCCCATAAAGTAAGAGCTCAGTAGATGGTAGCCATGACTACCGCTCCTGCTATTGCTCTTTTGTGTGTTCATTTAATTATCACCATGGAATGGTTAATAATGGCAACAATTTTCAGGGAAAGAGAAGAATGTCACTTACCGATTATACATCCCGTAACCGTGTGGTTGTAAGCCAGCAGAGACAGCCACCACCAGCCCTGGGAGCCCATAGCCAAAGACGCAGAGATACAGCATCTTGATGTTTCGAGAACTGAAGTAATTCACCACTTTCAGGTTCCTGACCATAAGGAAGAGCACCACAGCCTCCACCATCATCCAGAAGAAGCAGGCAAGGAAAAGGTAGTGCAGAAAGCCTGCGATGAGGGCGCAGCCCATCTGCAGAGGAGAATCGTGCACCTTCAGTCTCCCTTTCTCCAGGGGGTATGTTCAGAGGGAGAGGCCGAGAAGTGGCTCCTCTGTGGCCGTTGTTCTCGCTTTTGATAGGTGAGAAGTGGGTTTACTTAGAGTGTGCATTATGTATTTAGAACGTGTATCTGTACATTCCACATGGCTTCCCAAGTGGCTCAGTGATAAAGAATCCACCTGACAATCCAGGAGATGCAAGACACATGGGTTCGATCCCTGGGTTGGGAAGATCCCCTGGAGGAGGGCATGGCAACACACTCCTGTATTCTTGCCTTGAGAATCCCCATGGACAGAGGAACCTGGTGGGCTACAGTCCATGGCGTTACAAAAAGTCAGACATGACTGAGCATGCACACCACACCACACACACACACACACACATTCCATGACAGAGTTCTGTCCATCTCAAAAGGCAAAAGCAGCTGTGGTTAGTTTTTATGGGCTGGGTAATTTCATAGGCTAACAAGTAGGAAGATTATTTCAACTATATCTTTGGGGGAAGGAGCAGGGATTCCCAGGAACTGGGCCACTGCTCGCATTTTGGTCTTTGATGGCGGGCCTGGGTGCCCATGGGTGGCCATTTAGCATCCTGATGTATTACAGTAGTGTGTGATGAGGCTCCAGGTCTATTGCAAGTTGAATCTTCTGCCGTCTTGGACCTAGTTGGCTCTAATCAGTTTATATTGTGTCCTCAACAGCTGTGTCATTCTTTCAGGGCTGTGTCCTGCCTCCTTCCCTGATTCATGTTGATGTATGGCAGAAGCCAGCACAGAATCGTAAAGCAATTATCTTCTGATAAAATTTAAAAAATAAATAAACCATAAAGGGGCTACTTTGACTGGACTTCCCCAAACACAGCCTCTTCATTCATTCCACAAATATTTATAGATATATGCTTCACTACAGGTAGTTCCATCCCTTTAGTAGGGACACTAATCATTCTGGTTTCCCTAGAAATGAGTTTTCTCAGGATGTACAACTTCCAGCGCTAAAACTGGGAGGGTTTGAGAGAAAAACAGATAGATGACCACCCTACTTTAGGGAATGTTTGAAGATACAGGGGTGGGGGGAGGAGAAGGGATCCACGAACTATAGCCACGGATGGGTTGCAAGTTTTGTCATTAACATTTCATTGACACACAGCCTTCCCCATTTACGTATTCTCTAAGGCCGCTTCCAGCGTGTGCCAGTGCCAGGAGATGGGTGGGGGAAGTTCAGTCTCTGGGTCAGAGAGATCCCCTGGAGAAGGAAACAGCAACCCACTCCAGTATTCTTGCCCCATGGAGAGAGAGCCTGACGGGGTACAGTCCATGGGGTCTCAAAGAGTCAGACACGACTGAGTGACTAAACCACAACATGGCTGTTTTCATGCTAAAATGGCAGAGTTTCATGCATCGAACCCGGGCTGGCGACTCGTTTCCTATATGATATTATACATGATTCAATGCCATTTCCCAAATCATCCCACCCTCTCCCTCGCCCACAGAGTCCAAAAGACTGTTCTATATATCTGTGTCTCTTTTGCTGTCTCGCATACAGGGTTATCATTACCATCTTTCTAAATTCCATATATATGCATTAGTATACTGTATTAGTGTTTTTCTTTCTGGCTTACTTCACTCTGTATAATAGGCTCCAGTTTAGTCCACCTCATTAGAACTGATTCAAATGTGTTCTTTTTAATGGCTGAGTAATACTCCATTGTGTATATGTACCACAGCTTTCTTATCCATTCATCTGCTGATGGACATCTAGGTTGCTTCCATGTCCTGGCTATTGTAAAGAGTGCTGCAATGAACATTGGTATACCTGTGTCTCTTTCAATTCTCGTTTCATTGGTGTGTGTGCCCAGCAGCACTGGATACTTGGGGCTGGTGCACTGAGACAACCCAGAGGGATGGTATGGGGAGGGAGGAGGGAGGGGGTTCAGGATGGGGAACACGTGTACACCTGTGGTGGATACATGTTGATGTATGGCAAAACCAACACAATATTGTAAAGTAATTAACTTCCAATTAAAATAAATAAATTTATATTAAAAAATAAAATGGCAGAGTTGAGTAGTTGCCAACGGGGACCACGGCATCTGAAAAATTAAAAATATTTTTATCTGCTTCTTTACAGGAAAATTTTGTTCACCCTTGGTCCCATGATGAGAGGTGGAGAGTGCTACTAGCCTTTGGTTCCCAAGGAGTCTAGGAAGTGAAACATCCCATAGTGATAGAGAAGTTCTGCTTTAGGAATGATCATCGCACCTGAAATGTCAGTAGTGCTTCCTTTGGAAATACCCCAAGAACCTACTGTTTCGGACACAGTTATTGGAGCTTAATTGGCCAGAAGTTCTTGTTCTCATGGGGCACACAGTCTTGTGGAAGAGGTAGATACATAGTAAGTAAAACAACAACAAAAAATCAATACAGCTTCAAATATTAATAGGTGCTGGGGAAAGATGCAGAAGAGAGTGATTAGAAAGTAAAATTTCTCACCTATGGATGCAACTAGAGATGATCACACTAAGTGGAGTAAGTCAGAAAGAGAAAGCAATCACCATATAAATGATATCATTTATATGTGGAATATAAACTGTGATACACGTGAACACAGACATAGAGAACAGACTCATTGTCGCCAAGCTGGGGGCAGGGCGAGGGATGGACTGGGAGTCTGGGGTTGTTAGATGCAAACTATTAAATTTAGAATGGATAGACACAAGGTCCTACTGTACAGCACAGAGAACTATGCTGAACATCCTGTGATAAACCATACTGGAAAAGAATATTAAGAAAGAATGTACATATGTATATAAATGAGTCACTTTGTTGTATAGCAGAGATTGCTGCAACACTGTAAATAACTATATTTCAGCTTTTAAACAAAGAATGTCTCAACTGTAGCGTTACTAATACTTATAACACTGCTACTGCTGTGCTGTGTACAGTTATGTCTGACTCTCTGTAACCCCAGAGAGCCCACCAGGCTCCTCTGTCCATGGGATTCTCCAGGCAGGAATGGAATGGGTAACCATTTCTTCCTCCAGGGATCTTCCTGATCCAGGGATTGAACCCAGGTCTCCTGTGACTCCTGTACTGGCAGAGGGATTCTTTACCAACTGAGCCACCTGGGAAGTCCCTATTTGTAACACTATTGCCTTATTATTTTCTGCTATGGGAAGATAGGGGAGACTGTCTTGTGCATTGTAACATGTTTAGCAGCATCCCCTCCCAAAGGTGACAACGAACAACATCTCCAGATAGTGCCAAGTGTCCCCTGAGGGCACAGAATCAGCCTGGGTAAGAACCAAAGGCTTAAAGAGTAGGAAGAGACCACCCCCATACATAACATGATCAGGAAAATCATTCAAAACTGAGGCCTATCACAAGAAGGCATCAACTAAAAGCTGGCAGATGAGTATGGAAAGAGGAGAAAGCACGTGCGAAGGTCCTGAGGTGGAAACTGGCTTTGAGGGAGTTAGGTGAGGATGAGCAGAAGCAGATGGTGAGATGATGGGGATGGATCGGGACAAAGCCTGAGGGATACTTGACCTGGTGGTCGGTCTTGTCCACACCAGTGAGAAACAGAATCTTGGCCAAGAAGAGGCATATGCAGAGGTGCAGGTGGATGTAGGTGTTCTGGTTTCGAAGGGTGCGACACAGAAGGAAGGTGATGATGGCCACGGCAAGACACACCAGTGAGACGATCGTGCCCACATGACTAATGAGGTACAGGGTGAACTCCATCTGTCAGAAAAGAGATACACTGTTGGCCTCGGAGAATGACCAGTTATAACCCCCAGGCAGGAAAAAGAACTATCCAGACTCTTGGCTTGGGTATATAGAGCTTGGAAGCTTTTTTTCCCTCGGGCGCTCAGTGTGAACTAGATATTGTTCATCATCACCCTTTGGCATCCATCAGCACCCATTCTCATCCCTCTCCTATGTCCTATTCCTATAGGGTAAGACATCTGCAAACTGCATTTCCCATAATCTCTTGGGGCTAAGGTCCTGAACATCATTTAGGTTCTCCAGTGAGATGCACACATGAAGGTTTTAAAAGGCAGGATGGAGGCAGATATCAGTTTTCTGCAGACAGGAGTGAGCTATGGCTGGACTCCACATTCCGACTGTCCGATCTTTAATTTCATGGATGTAGGGTGAAATGCCAAAGGTAATTTACGACCTCTGGGTTTCAGCTGCAGAGGGGTGATCTTGAAGCCAAATTCAAATGGCAGAACCCTTGACTTCAAGTCCTCCATCCCTTCCAAGAATTCTGTGAGCATCCAAGCCCCTGTATTAAATACTTTCCTGCTTGACATACCTTGAGAGGTTCCTGTTACCTCCACTGAACCAGGGCTGATAATAGGTGTTCTGAGATGCCCCCAACTTCTGGGAGTGGAGGTGACAAGTTGAGTCCTTCCCTATGCCATTTTTTGTAGTGAATTTTATTGGGGTGCTTTCTGTGTGTTAAAGATATGCCAGGCACCAGCTTCTGTATGATGTTGTGATGTAGTGGTTAAGACTACAATTCTGCCAGTTTCTGGCTGTTTAAGCTGGGGCAAGATGCTTAACTGCTCTGTGCCCATTTCCTCCTCTGTTAAAATGAGGATACTAACAGTAACTATCATGTGGAATAGTTCCAAGAGGATTCAATGAAAATGCTTAAAGTACTTACAACAGTGCAGAAAATACGCATAAATGTTCGTTTTCATCATCATTTCTCTCTTTTTCCCTAATTAAATGCTGATGCTTTTAATTTTTTGTTTTTGTCTTTTGGCCAGACCTTGTGGTATCTCAGTTCCTAGACCCGGGATGGAACCCAGGACATGGAAGTGAAAGTGGACTGGACTGCCAGGGAACTCCTGAGTCATCATTTTTCTCCTGTTCTCACTTTTAAGATGAAAAAATTTGGCTCAGCTCAGAGAGGCTGGGTGATATGCCAATGGAAACACAGCTATGAAGTGATTGAGATGGGACTTGAAACTAGGCTAGACCTGCTCTGGATGAAATTTTCTTAAGCCTTACATTCCTCTAAGTAGCAATTTAGGACCTGCTTGGCAGAGAACTGGCCTTGGGATCCTGCTATAGACAAGGGTACTCATCAGAGCGCTTATGAGCATGTCTTTCCTCTCTACCAAATCCAACTTCTCACCAAGTCTTATTTCATGCTCCACCTCCTCCCTGACCTAACCCCAGTTCTCAGTGACACAACTCAGTTTCTGTAACACAAATTCTTGCACCATTTGCAGGCAGGCCTCAGAGACAGTGCAGGTTCAAGTCCAGACCACCTCAATAAAGCAAATATTGGCAATAAAATGAGTCACATGAATTTTTATCTCCCAGTGCATATAGAAGTTATGTTTACATGCCACCATACTCACCATACACACGTGAAGTGTATAATAGCATATGTCTGGAAAATGTAGATACCTTTATTAAAAAATACTTTATTGCTAAAAGATGCTACCATTATCTGAGGCTTCAGTGAGTCATAATCTTTTTGCTGGTGGAAGGTTTGAGATATTGCGAGAATGATCAAAATGTGACACAAAGACATGAAGGGAGCAAATGCTGTTGGGAAAGCGGTGCCAACAAACTTGCGCAATGCACAAGGGTTGCCACAAACCTTCCATTTTTTTTCTCTTTTTTTTTGAAAAAAAAAAAAAAGTGATATCTGCAAAGTGCAATAAAATGAAGTATGCCTAGAGATGATTTTGTAGAAAAAGACCTCTGGACTCAGACCATCCTGGGTTTGAATCCCATCTCTACTAATTACTGGCTTCATGACTAAACAGACTATTTGAAGTCCAGCCTCCTGTCCTGAAAAGTGCATCTAAAAACAGCTAAAGAGTCAGGCACATAGTGTGTGTTAAGGCGCTTCAGTCATGTCTGACTCTTTTCGACCCCATGGACTATATCCCGCCAGGCTCCTCTGTCCATGGGATTCTCCAGGCAAGAATACTGGAGTGAGTTGCCATTTCCTTCTCCAGGGGGTCTTCCTGATCCAGGGGTCAAACCCACATCACTTTACATCTCCTGCATTGGCCCAGGTGCTCTGTTAGTGGGGTTTCTGGTTATTATTGTGCCTGCACCTGTTTAGGGTCCGTTCTCATTTCATATATAAGTGTCGTAGCTTCTCAACCAGACCATGAATTCTCTAAGGGCAGAGATATGGCACACACCCCTTCTGTCCCCATGACTCCCTCCCACAATGCCCAGTTCCATGAGAGGCACACAATGAATGTTAATCAGTATTTTCCCATTGGATTTGAGGACCCAGTCTACAGAGCGTCATTACTGACCGTGACCTCCCCAGAAGCCATGATGACGGCCAAGTTCACCATTCGGTTACAGCCGCAGACAGTATGTGTCTTGGAAGCTTCAAGGAGCACACAGCCTGATGGTGTCCATCTGCCTCCCTCCACATCCGGTCTCCAGGAAACGCAGATAGCACTCTCAAAATCCTGCTTTGGCTGAAAATTCAGAGCCTTTAGTTGCCTGAGAATCCCTCTTGAATGGATTCAACCTGAGCAACCTCAAGAAGATGTGGGCACGTTCTCTACGGAATGGAGAAAAATGCTGATATTTCAACGTGCAGTGATAAAAAGAAATGTCTCGGGTGCCAAACATGTATCCATTATTAGCTTGGTTTTAATTAATATAAATAAAGTTCATGTAAAACTTCCTGCATCAATGTTACTTAATCTAACTTCAACCTTGCCCATTGATGAATGGAAAAATGCCACATTGAAATAGAAGAGTTCATTTTTCTAGCAGTGGATTTTGGGAAGTGGTTGAGTTATCAGAAATTGTGGACACTTGCTGCTTAATGTTGTCACTAAGTCATGTCCAACTCTTTGCGAATCCATGGACTGTAGCCCACCAGGCTCCCCTGTCCATGGGATTTTTCCAGGAAAGAATACTGGAGTGGGTTGACATTTCCTTCTCCAGGGGAATGTTCCAACCCAGGGATCAAACCCACATCTCCTGCATTAGCAGGTAGATTCTTCATCACTGGGCCACCAGGGAAGCTCTGCTTAATGGGTCCCTGTCAAAAAATGAGTTAAGCCAATAGAGGATGTGGAGTTCCCAGTAGATAGCTGGGGGTCCAGTGAAAACCTTGTCACCAACCTTGATGTTCTCCAGAGTATAGATGACTGGTTTAGAGAACCCATCTTTCTTCCTTCCTGTTATGATGCCCCCAACAATGCGAGAATTCATCTTCAGCTTCTTCTTGGAGTTGGCCCAGGGGATCTGAAGATCTTGCAAGAAGCGCTCATCCAAAATAGACTCCATGCCCGCAAAGGAAACGAAAGCCACCCCGTTGATCCCTGAAATTTTCCCCAAATTAAAAAAAAAGCCAATCATTTGCTTCGTAGCTATTACAGATGACCCAACTCATCCACACATACACACACACTTTAATATCTCATGAATTTCTGCACCTTCACTGGCCTCCTCTGAGGACTGAAACACCAGTGGACTTCCAGAGAGTTAACTCTCATCAGAAACTTTAACAAAAACCTGAGACTTCCCTGGTAGTCCAGTGGTTAAGCATCTACCTCGCAATGTAGGGGACTCAGGCTTGATCCCTGGTTAGGGAGCTAATATCCCACATGCCTCAGGGCAACTGAGTCCCAGCATCAGAAGTAGAGAGACCATGTGCCACAACGGAGCCTCAACACAGCCAAATAAATAAATTGACTTGAAAAAAAAAATCCTGCAGTGGTATTACCTAAAAAAAAAAAATCTTGGCTACATTTAAAAATTAATTTGAATTTGTGTTGTTTCTAAGGGGCGATTCAACTCAGCAGTGGGAAATAAGTTTCCCTTCTCACATTTACGGTTATTCTTGTTCAGTCTCCTTGGTGGGCTTCCCCTTTCAATGTTGGTGGTCTGTGTCCTAGCCTGTTCCTGGGCCATCCAGACAGCATATAGATCAGGGGAGTGATGAACAATGAGCTACAAGCCAATCTGGCCATCACTGCTTTTTTTTTAATTAAAAAAATTATTTTAGGCTGTGCTGGTCTTTGTGGCTGCAAGCAGGCTTTATCTAGCTGCAGTGAGTAGGGGTACTCTCCATTTGCAAGGCAAGGGCTTCACACTGTGGTAGAGCATGGACTCTAGAGCATGCAGGCTGCAGTAGCTCCAGGAAATGGGCTCAGGAGTGGTGGCACACAGGCTTCATTTCCCTGCAGCATGTATGATCTTCTCTGACCTGGGATCAAACCCACGTCTCCTGCGTTGGTAGATGGGTTCTTAACCAATGGACCTTAAGCGTAGTCCCCATTGCCTGGTTTGTGTGTGTGTGTGTGTGTGTGTGTGTGTGTGTGTGTGAATAAAAATTTCATTGCAACACAGTCTCACCCATTAATTTACATATTGCCTAGGAATGCTTTTGCACACCCTGACGACAGACTTCAAAGAGTTGCAACAGATCCTATCGCGCTCAACGCCTTGAACATTTACTAACCACGGTCTACAGGAAGCGTTTGCTAATGCCTGATACAGATTAGCACTGTGTGTTAGAAATTTAGTATGAGTCACACGTGTAATTTTAAATTTTCCAGTAACCACATTTCAGAACAGTAAAAAAAAGGGGGGGGATTATTTAAATGATATATTAACTCACTACCTGAAAAATATTTTCATTTCAACATGTAGTCATTCTAAAAATTATTAATAAGATATTTTAATTCCTTCATCTCTGGCACCAAGACATTGAAATCCAGTATGTATATTACACTCACAGTCTAACCACACTTCAAGCTCTCAATAACGAAATGTGACCAATGGCTGCTAACTAGACAGGAAACATCTTGTCATTCCCATATTGTAAGATTATTTTTAAATTAATTTTTTGTTGAGATATAGTTGATTTAGAAATGTTTCTGCTGTGTACCAAAGTAAATCAGCCATTGTCATTCAGGCTCTGAGCCGTGTCTGACTCTTTGCCACCCCATGGACTGTAGCACACCAGGCTTCCTTATCCCTCACTGTCTCCTGGAGTTTGCTCAAAGTCACGTCCATTGAGTCCGTGATGCCATCCAACCATCTCATCCTTTGTCACCCCCTTCTCCTCCTGCCCTCAGTCTTTCCCAGCATCAGGGTCTTTTGCATAGACCTGCCATACATAAACAAATATCCACACTCTTCTAGACTCTACTCCCAGAGATTATTTAATGTCTGACTTCCCTAGAAGATGGGAAACTCCCTGAGGGCATGGGCTATTTTGGCCTCTATCACTATTTTATTTTCAATAAATATTTGCTCAAAATAATAAAAAAATTAAAGTTAAAAAATAGAGGCACCTCAATGTTCATTGTAGCAATATTTACAATAGTCAAGGCATGGAAGCAATCTTTTTTGTTGTTTGTTTATTTGTTTTTACTTTCTAAAAAATTTGTTTATTTTAGTTGGAGGCTGTGGAGAAAAGGGAACCCTTTTACACTCTTCATCTTAAGATAGCTGCATGTTCAGAAAAACAAGTCTACACTTTTCACCTTGTGTTTATAATTTTCCTATGGCTATTTTTCAAGCTCTGAATTCATTGCTTTCTTTGTGTTATTATTTTTTTACTAGAGACACATGGCAAGACAGTGCTATACCAGAGAATTAAATTTGTTTTCTTTTAAATAAAGGCTTCATGCGTGGAAATGTTAAAGCAAAACTAGGATGGCAGATCTAAAATCTCCCACATGACTTATTTCACTCCAAGCAGATTGTAGGATGGGGATCGTAAAATCGTTACACCGTTTACATATCATTTCTTATTCAAGTTGATAATAAAGATTTAAAAAGCAAGCTTACTATTTGAATTTTCCCATTTACGTATTATTTCTTATTCAAGTTGATAATAAAGATTTAAAAAGCAAGTTTACTATTTGAATTTTCATTTACCAGTTACTCAAAATCTTGCCCAGAATAAAATGAAAAGTATCAAATATCGGTTGAGTCCCCGATTATTAGCACTCAGCATCTATGGGATCTCATTTTCTCTAAGGAAACAAGAAATGCTTCCATTCATAGAGAAAGACCAGTTTCACTTTAAGCATGGCTATTGATGTCCATGGCAAGTCTGCTGACTGAACAGAAAGTGTTTATTGATTCAACCTTTCCATAACCCTCTACTAAAGTAAACATGTCTGAGACAACTAAGCAAAACATCAGAGTTCACTCAACCGCCATGTGGCCCTCTTTGCTTAAAGAGCTTGGCGTGGGCCACTGGCCTAGCCAAGGTCCCAGCAGCACCAATGAGCTACATTTGTGCGGTAGTTAATCCTCCCTCCCTTCAGCTGTCTCACCCATCACCATGGGCACCTTTTCTAGAATACTCCCCAGGTCCTGTCTCTCTTCAGGTAACTGCTGGCGGCTAAAAGTTTAGTAGCATCCTTACTATCATAAACACTCTTGCAGGGAGTGTAATTTTCATCTCATTATAAACTGATATAAGCATCATCTGAGGAGCTGGGGGAATAAGTCTGCACACTTTCGTCCACTTTGGGAAACTCCACCTTGTTTACAATGGAGTAATCATGTACCATTCATGACTTTCAGGTCTCATTCATTTTCAGCGTCCCAAACCCCCAGGTGAACATCATCTCAATCTTTTTTTTGAGAGATTCCAAAACACGTGGTCAACACGATTAGGCTGGTGCCACTGCGCTCAGTAGTACCAGATGCAAGGATTTCTCTCCCCAAGGTCAGACTCTCTGGAGAGCAAAGCATGGGATCCCATCCCCTCACTACCACTGCATCTGTGAGTGAATCGCTGAACTTTCAACCTTAAATGGTCCAGACCAACAACCAAACTATCAAAAGTGGTATTTAAGGATGGATTTTCTGAAATGTGTCTGCTTCGGTTAGAAATCCAGTTCTTGCTCTATTTAAGAGGACAAGTTATTCAATTTTCATGTCTGGATGTCCTAATCTTAAAATTTCATGATAATAGACGTGATGGGTTGCTGTTGGGGTTAGATGAAAGAACACATTTTGAGTTTAGAAAAGAGCGTGAACTATGCTACGCAACACTAATTACTGCTCCTGGAGCTGAGTTCTGTTGGCACCTGAACTGCGAAGATACAGAGGAGTGAGGGATACTCTCTCCCGTGTGAGGTGGAGGGGAGAGAAAGGGAGACAGAGAGAGGTGACCACAGAGATAGACAGCAGACACATCAGAGGGATGCGGAGGTCACATCCATTAAGAAGGAAACAGACACCACACTCAAATGCAGGTAATCCGAGGAGGATTTAATTAACAGGACTCGATAACTCTCCTAGGCTTAATGAAAGGAGGGAGAGAGAGTCATCACTTGAACTGGAAATGAGAGATTCCAGTGACTCCTCGCATGGGTCTGCCCGTTGCAGGAAGACATGGCCTTTGGTTGAGAGATGTAGTCAGGTGAGGTGTATGTACAAAGGGTGCCAAACACCCCAATCTCACCCTCCTCATATCCGGTCTCCTACCAACACCATCCATTGGCTGAATCCAACCGGAACCCAGAAGGCCTAAAAGCATCACACAGGTCATTCTCCAGGGACACAGAACTGCTTGGAAAGATGCATGTCTATGCACTCGTATTAGGGTTTAACTCTCCGAGGAAAAGCCCACTTCCCCCAAATCCAAATTATCTGGGGCTCCTCACAGTGCCCACCAAACGCTGCTGCTGAGGCGAGGGCTTCAGGGCAAAGCTCCTGCCATGACCTTGAGCCCCAGGGTCCCCTGTTACCACAGTCACAGACTCAGAGAGCTCAGGGCCTCCCTGGGAACGGCTGAGAGCGGCACCTCCCTGTGAGGGCCGTCCAGCCACATCCAAGAAGAGCTGTAGCTGCTCCAGTCTGGAGGCAGGGGAGGGCGGACGGAGTGGGAGGGGAGTGCCATGGGGTGGGCTATTGGCGCCAAGCGCTGAGAGCCCGCAGTTGCTGCTACATATCATATAACTATCCCCCGACGACACAGAGTGACCCGGCCCCCGAGTCCAAAGATGCTGAGGCTGTGAAGTCCTGCCTCAGTCGCTCTCTCAGTTTGAAAATGACACTCATGATGTCCCTGTTTGCATATCCCAGTATCAATGGTCACACTATGGTCCTGAGAACCATACGTTTTTCTTCAGCTTTCTATATGCTTCTTAACATATAGAAACATGGTTTTCTGTAGAAAACACGGTTTTCTCTTTGTTTGTTGAATGTGCCTTAAATGGTTATAAAGGGTTTTTTTTTTTTTTTCTACCAATATCAGGGATGTTAGTTTTTGTTTTTTTTCGCCTAAGATGAAATGGTCAGAGGACGCTGAAAAATCAGTGTCCATATAAGTCAAAATGTTTTCAGAAAGAAAAAAGAAATATTCCCTGTAGCTGATGCTACTAAAACATATGGAGGAGAATATGTCTTTTATTTCTAAGCATCACTATCTTTATGCTTTTTTTCATCAATAATGGGTCAGATAAGTCTCCCTCCCTCTGAAGACCTGGGTGAAAGCAGGTGTATTAGACAGTGTTCCCAGTGGTGTAGAATAGGGGTTGGGGGAAGTCATTATTTTTGCCTTCTGACGGAGTCAAGTCATACAGAGGTTTCACAGTACAAGGATCACAATCCAAAACAGCACTTAGAGCGACATTCGTTACCCAACATCGGCAATCAAGCCATGACCACTTGGCTATAATGCTCTATTTTTATTCCGTGTTTCTAGAAAAACTGGAGATGACCAGATTACTGGCGTCTGAGAAGTTCACGCGATTAAAACACTGTCACTCATATACACACAAAAACAATGCTATCACAATCTGCAGTTAGCTGACTTCTCTCCGTGTGAAAGTTATAGGGATACTCATTAACCAATGTTGGAGAAGGCAATGGCAGCCCACTCCAGTGCTCTTGCCTGGAAAATCCCATGGATAGAGGAGCCTGGTGGGCTGCAGTCCATGGGATCGCTAAGAGTCGGACACGACTGAGCGACTTCACTNAAGGGTGGGAGGGAGGCTCAGGAGGGAGGGGATATATGAATACATATAACTGATTCTGGAGAAGAAAATGGCAATCCACTCCAGTACTCTTGCTTGGGAAATCCCATGGACAAAGGAACCTGGTGGGCTATACAGTACATGGGGTCGCCAAGAGTCGGACATGACTAAGCGACTGAGTACACATATAGCTGATTCACTTTGTTGTACAGCAGAAATGAACACAACGTTGTAAAGCAAGTACACTCCAATTAAAAAACATTAAAAATTAAAATTTTTTAAAAAGCAATCAATCCATTAATATTTGTTGCTTGAATGCACCACAACCCTCCTCTTTGTTTCTCAGAAATGGGTTTGTACCTGTGGATTCCGATTCTTCGATGGTGGAACACCAAATCTTCATTTCATCCCCTTTTGCTTTCAACTTAAATGTCTCATTCTCTTTAGTGCATTCTTTGCCGATCACTTTGCTCTCGATATCTAAAAGGGAGAAAGGGAGAAGTGGCAGGAACCCACCCAGAAAGTGGGATCTGAATTTGGTTTCCCGCCAAGAAAGGCATGCATCTCTAGTTGTAAGCGAGGGAAAGAACAGAAAGAATGATGGCTCACGGGAAAGACCTTGAGGCCCTTGGTTGGCAGGCAGGTGGAGGCACCAAACAAATTCGAAACCCAGTTGGAACTCTAGGAGTAAGGATTCACATCTCAAGAGATGCTTCAGGGAAAAATGAACTTGAAGTGAACAAGGATGGAAGATAACAGAGTCATGCGCCTCTGACTATGTCAAAGTTAGACTGGTTTTCCAAAGGAAATCGGGAGGGTCCTTTTCCAGCAGGGTGGAAAAGGGCTCAGGTTCTGCAGTCACAAACTAGGAGGCCCAGCTCTACCACCCACCTGCTGTGTAAACTTGACCGGTGACTTAACCTCCCTGAGCCTCAGATTTCTTACGTGTAACATGGCAATAATTACAGGACTTTTAATGAAAACTAGATAGGTAATGGAACCAGAGGTGTCCTTTTAAAATATAAGCTAGATGAGACTGTGTTTATTCTCAAACTTTTCAATCCCACTCCCACCCACTACCTCAAGTAAAATTGTGACTCCCTACCATGTGTTCAGTCACCTCCAACTCTTTGGGACCTCTTGGACTGTAGCCTGCCAGGCTCCTCCAACCATGGGATTTCCCAGGCAAGAATACTGGAGTGGATTGCCGTTTCCTCCTCCAGGGGTTCTTCCTGACCTAGGGATCAAACCCAGGTGTCCTGCATCTCCTGCATTGCAAGCAGATTCTTTACCACTAAGACATCAGGGAAGCCTGCATTTGTCTACAAAATCTGCCTCTCTCTTTTCTGATCCCTTCTCCTACAGATGGTACTGTGCTCCCCTCTTCTTTAGGGCTTCCCAAGCGGTTCAGTGGTAAAGAATCCACCTGCCAATGCAGGAGACACAAGCTGGATGTGGCATATGAGAAAGCCATGGGGAATCACAATGTCAAAGTCACCCGCCTAAGTCAGCCCCCGGGTGCGACCTTGACACCAAAGATATATCCTACCCAAATGTTTCGTCTGAATAGTCTGACTGACATTCGCTGAGGGTTTCAGAAAAGCTGCCAACGTGGTGCTCTGCACACTCTCCAGCAAGACTGTGGCCAGCGTAGAGGTCTCTTCTTTGGTGAAGTTGGACCACTTGGACGTGTTTTCAATCACAGAGGCAAATCTCTTAGCCGTACTCTGCAAGGAAAGGTGCGTGTTTGCTCTTTCTCTCATCAGTGAAACAGCAGTTGTCCCCCGTCTCTCACCATGAGAATGGGTTGACAGTCTGGGATGATGAAGAATTTAAAAGGCCATTCACTAGGGACTTGCCTGGTGGTCCAGTGGTTAATACTCCTCCATACAAGGCAGGTGGCGTGGGTTCCATCCCTGGTTGGGAAGCTAAGATCCCACATGTCCCACATCCCACACATCCCTGGTTGAGGAGTTAAGATCCTATACATCATCCCACATTTTTTTTTCTTTTTTGGCCAAAAAACCCCAAAACATAAAACAAGCAATATTGTAACAGATTCAATAAAGACTTTTTAAAAAATCTTAAAAGAAAAAAAAAGACATTTCCTCAGCCTTTTTTTCCTGATTCAAGAAGCCCTACTGGGGATGCAACTTGGTGTGCAGTAAATCAGCACTTGTTGCCTTATAAATTACATGTACCCTTTTGACTCAGCAATTTCCCTTCCGGGAATTCCCTCCTTCAAGAAATACTTTAAAATTGTGCAAGGATCTTGTGTAATGATGTTCATCTCAGCATGGTTTTTGATAGCAAAAATCTGGAAAGCCTGAATATCCAAGCAATTGGTTAAATCAAACATGCTAAAATCAAATCATGGTGATTTTGCAAAGCTTTGTCTGCCCAGCAGGTCCACCATCCTTTGGATGCACTTGGCTTGGGTAAACTGTAGGAGGGCCAACCTGGATCTGGGAATTGTGATCACAGCTAAGGGGACCAAGCTCTAAAATTTTATAACGGAGTTCATCAGCTGGAGTATTACTCTTAGGTACCTCAGTAGCCCTATAAATCACCTAGTCTCCTCACCTCCTAGTGTTGGGGTACCCGCTGCCAGCCTGCTTCCTTAGGCCAACTTACCTATGAACACCAGCACCCTCAACATAGCATTTTTGTACTGCTTGGGATTCCTCTGGCTTGGAGTGAGAAATAATTGGGAAGAGCTGAGATACAAGCCCTAGGCGTTTGTTCAGTTTTTTAAAAATAAATAAAATAAAATAAAATCATGGGATAGTGTGAAAGTGTTAGTCACTCAGTCGTATCTGATTCTTTGTGACCCCATGGACTGTAGGCCACCAGGCTTCTCTGTCCATGGGATTCTCCAGGCAAGAACACTGGAGTGGGTAGCCATGCCTTTCTCCAGGGGATCTTCCATATACAGGGGAAGCCCCATATGCAGTTGCTAATAAAAGAATGATATAGTATACCCATATACATTAACAAGCAGAAAGGTTCATGAGCTATTTTTAAGTAAAGCAAAGTGCAGAATCACATTTGTTTTTTATCTGGTTTTGACATTTTCTTCATTATATGAGATGTCACCACCCGGGAAATCTGGAAGTTTGCATAGGATTCTATGTCTATTTTTGCAACTTCCTGTGAGTCTACGATTCTATGTCCTCTTAAATTTTTTTAATTTTGTATTGGAGTATCATTGAGATCAGCCCTGGGATTTCTTTGGAAGGAATGATGCTGAAGCTGAAACTCTAGTACTTTGGCCACCTCATGCGAAGAGTTGACTCATTGGAAAAGACTCTGATGCTGGGAGGGATTGGGGGCACGAGGAGAAGGGGACGACAGAGGATGAGATGGCTGGATGGCATCACTGACTTGATGGACGTGAGTCTGAGTGAACTCCGGGGGTTGGTGATGGACAGGGAGGCCTGGCGTGCCGCGATTCACGGGGTCGCAAAGAGTCGGACACAACTGAGCGACTGAACTGAACTGATCATTGATGAATAATATTGTGTTAGTTTCAGGTGTACAGTAAAGTGATTCAGTGATACATGTACAAGTGTCTATTCTTTTTCAAATTCTTCTCCCATTTAGGTTATTACAGAATATTGAGCAGAGTTTCCTGTGTTCTACAGGGAAAAGCCAGAAACTCTGGCTGTCTATTTTAAGCATAGCATTATGTACAAGTCAATTCCAAACCCCCAATCTATATCTCTCCCCACCTATCCCCCCATAACCATAAGTTAGTTCTCTAAGTCTATAAATCTGTTACAGAACCATGTGTTATATTATCTCATTTTGCTTTTAAAACAGCAAGCATTTTAATTTAAACTTTCATATTTATGGTACTTATGTTTCTGGCACTAATTGAGATTTTAAAACAAATATAATTAATACA
>SJYX01010522.1:452297-497025 GCA_006410675.1 Oreotragus oreotragus | reverse complement strand
TGACTGTATAGAGCTTCTCCATCTTTGGCTGCAAAGAATATAATCAGTGTGATTTCGGTGTTGACCATCTGGTGATGTCCATGTGTAGAGTCTTCTCTTGTGTTGTTGGAAGAGGGTGTTTGCTATGACCAGTGCATTTTCTTGGCAAAACTCTATTAGTCTTTGCCCTGCTTCATTCCGCATTCCAAGGCCAAATTTACCTGTTACTCCAGGTGTTTCTTGACTTCCTACTTTAGCATTCCAGTCCCCTATAATGAAAAGGACATCTTTTTTGGGTGTTAGTTCTAAAAGGTCTTGTAGGTCTTCATAAAACCGTTCAACTTCAGCTTCTTCAGCATTACTGGCTGGGGCATAGACTTGGATAACTGCGATATTGAATGGTTTGCCTTGGAAACGAACAGAGATCATTCTGTTGTTTTTGAGACTGCATCCAAGTACTGCATTTTGTACTCTTTTGTTGACCATGATGGCTACTCCACTTCTTCTAAGGGATTCCTGCCTGGAGTGATAGATACTAAATCCTCAGGACCTAGTGCAGGGGACTGTTGAATTCTTTAATTAGCAGATGCTCCAAAAATACTTTATCAAATGAGTGATTAGTGAATGAACAAGTGAACAGAAAATAAGAGGATATGTAGATAAAGTAAAAAAAAAAAAAATAGGAGAATCCAGAGAATGAGAAAAAGTGAGAATTCTACAAAG
Source organism: Oreotragus oreotragus (assembly GCA_006410675.1). NCBI lineage: Eukaryota > Metazoa > Chordata > Mammalia > Artiodactyla > Bovidae > Oreotragus > Oreotragus oreotragus. Next base: position 496,323 of record SJYX01010522.1, on the reverse strand, counting down.
CAAGACACAGATTCCATTGCCAAGGCATGTAAGGAGATTATTACTTTGGCAGCTGAAGTTGCCGTGTTTCCAGGAGCCTTCTGGATTGGGATGAAAACCTACAATGCAGCCACAGCTGTAGGAGCCCAGGGTGTTGGTGCAGACAGAATTTGGACCACATCGTGAGGGATCCTGAAGGCACTCGTCGATATCTGCAAAAAACTCAAAGATATCAAACAGTGCAGAGGAGTAAGGATATAGTTCTTTCCAAGGAGGTCCAGCAAACTTCCTACTCACCCATGCAGTCCGCCTTTTGATCTATGGAGTTGAGTTGTCCATTGCTTGGTGCAAAGCCAGGGTGGCAGGTACAAAAATAGCTCCCAGGGGTGTTGGTGCATGTCCCATTGAAAAGGCACCTATCAAGGCACTCATCAACATCTGTGGAGTAGAGACCAGGCATGATGCAGGATGGGTCACCAAGCCAATGAAAATCATGCTTCCCTTTTCAAAGCAGAGGGTGCACATGTGTTCAGTTGCTTCAGTCATGTTCAACTCTTTGTGACCCTGTGGACTGTAGCCCACCAGGCTCCTCTGTCCATGGGATTCTCTAGGGGAGAATGCTGGAGTGGGTGGCCATGTTTTCCTCCAGGGGATCTTCCCCACCCAGGGATGGAACCCACATTGCCTGCACCTCCTGCATTGCAGGCAGATTCTTTATCACTGAGCCACCAGGGAAGCCCCTCAAAGCGAGGAGTTCTTGCTAAAACATAACAGCCCAACCAGGGACTACATTTCCCAGAATCCTCTGCAGCTAGATGGGATCAAGTGACTAGCTTTCATTTATAGAATGTGAAGGAGTATGACGTGTAACTTCTGAGCCAAGGGGTTAAGAAGTTGCTGTACCTTTTCTCTTTTTCCCCACTACTGACTGTAACCAGAAATTTCTTTTTAAAATCTTTTGGCCATGCCCACATGGCCTAAGTGGTACCTTAGTCCCCTAACCAAAGAGGGAAATTGCACCTCTTACATTGGGAGTATGGAGTCTTAACCACTGGACCACCAGGGAAGTTCCTGGAAGCAGGAATTCTAACGTCTTAAGGGATAGAAGAACCAAGAGATACAAAGAGACTGGTTCCCTATATCACTCCATGGAGGAAAGTTGCCCCTCGGCCAAGTATATCTGTATTGGATTGGTGTGAGCATAAGAAATCTCTATTTTGTTGATCTAGTGGTTCTCAACTGAGGGACCTTGGGCAATTCTGGAGAAATTTTTAGTGGTCACTTGGATCCAATGGGTAGAGACCAAAGACCCTGCCAAATATCCTTTAATGCACAGGTTAGCATCCCCGACACACAACAAAGAGCTATGCAGCTCCTAAAGTCAATAGTATCAAAGTTGAGGAACCCTGACCATATAACCAATGTCCCTCTGAGAGTTTCTGAGCCAGCTGCCGTGCTCTGAGGAATCCCAAGCAGCCATGAGGAAAAGTCCATAAGGAAAACTGAAGGGCCAGCTGAACTCCCAGCCAGAGGCCATTGCCAGCTACCAGCCATATAAGCAAGGTTATTTTGGACCTGCCAACCATAGGGTCCCCCCAAAGAACCGTATGGTCAACCCACAGAATCATGGGCAAAGACAAGTGACTGGGGACTTCCCTGGTGGACCAGTAGTTAAGAATCTATCTTCCAAAACAGGGGACATGGGTTCAATCCTTGGTTGGGGAACTAAGTTTTCAAACGCCATGGAGCAACTAAGCCTGCAAGCCCCAACGAAAGATCCCATGTACCACGAGAAGACCCAAAGCAGCCAAATAAATAAATACTTGTTTAAAAAGAACAAATGACTGTTGTGATAAGTCACCGTGTTTCAGGGTAGTTCAACACCCACTGAGAAGTCCCCCAAACGCCTGGAAGAGTTACCTGCACACTTGAAAGCCTCAGGCTTTTCAGGGCTCCACACACCAGGTGAAAAGAACCCCGGCAAACAGAAGCAATTGTATTTTCCCGGGATGTTGGTGCAGACAGAACTGGGACCACAAAGAGTTGAGTTCCTGGAACATTCGTCCACATCTAAGCAGAAAATCAAAATGCGAAAGAATGATGAGAGTACAGTAGCAGTTCACAGTCCCATCACTGACTAAAGCCAATGGGTTTCCCTGACTCCTTCAGGCTCACCTTCTTAAACATATTTGTGTCACTACAAAAAGAAAGCATTTAGAGACGTGTGTGACCATGCAAATCTTCTGATGAGGATCCCCCACAGCTCAGGACAAAATCCATACTCCTCATTAGAACATGTAAGACCCTGAGAGTCTGTTCCCAGCTGAGCTCATCTTTTCCTTTCTTTTTTTTTCTAAGTTTTTTTTATGTGGACCAAGGCTTCCCTAGTGAGTCAGTGGTAAAGAATCTGCCTGCCAAAGCAGGACACGTGAGTTCAATCCTTCGGTCCAGAAGATACCCTGGAGAAGGAAATGGCAACCCAATCCTGTATTCTTGCCTGGAGAATCCATGGACAGAGAAGTCTACAGTCCATGGGGTCGCAAAAGAATCAGACATGACTTAGTGACCAAACATTATTTTAAAGTTTTTACTGAATTTGTTACAATATTGCTTCTGTTTTATGTTTTGGGATTTGGGCTGTGAGGCAAGTGGGATCTTAATTCCCCAGCCAGGGGCCAAACCTGTACCCACTGCATTGGAAGGTGACGTCTTAGCCACTGGACTGCCAGGGAAGTCTCTCATATTTTGCTTCTAATGCCTTCATAATTCATGATTCAAATTCATCGATTACCTGTCGGTTCATGAGGCTCATTCTCTCTCACCTGTATTCCCTCAGCCTCAAATTCATCATTCTCCTCTTTTGCTAATGAATTTCAATTCCTTTCCAAGGAATCACTATATCCGAGTGGAGGGGCAGAGAGCATGGATGTCATAAGTTCAAAGCCTGGCTCTGATCCTTATAATCTGTGTGTTACTGGATATTATGGAGTGAATTATGTCTCTCCAAAATCCACAAGCTGAAGCCCTCCTCTCCCCCAGTGAGATGGCATTTGGATGTGAAAAACATTTAGGTTTAGATAAGATCTTGAGTGTGGAGCTCTTGTGATGGGATTAATGTCCTAAAAAGAAGAGGAAGAGGGACTTTCCTGATGGTCCAGAGGTTACGAATCTGCCCTGCAATGCAGGGGATACAGGTTTAACGCCTAGTCAGGGAGTTAATATCCAACGTGCCATGGAGCAACTAAGCCCTCACACTGCAACTACTGAGCTTGTGTACCACAACTAATGACTCCATGCACCACAAGGAAGACTATGAGTGCCACAATTAAGACACAATACAGCCAAATAAAATGATGCAACCATGTGTCAAAGAGAAATACATGTTATACTTTTTAAAAAAAGAGACAAAACACAAGAGCTCTCTCTCTCTCTCTGCCATGTGGGGACACAGCAAGAATGCAGCTGTGTACAAGGCAGGAAGAGAGCTCTCTCCAGAACCCTACCATGTTGATACTTAATCTTGGACCTCTAGCCTCCAAATCTGTGAGATGATAAATCTCTGTTGGTGAAGCCCCCACCCCCAGTCTATAGTACCTTGTTATGGCAGCCAGAGTTAATACACTGGATAAGAAAACTCATCTCTCTGTGTCTCTGTTTCCTCATCTTTGAAATGAAAACAATAATAGAACCCACCCAACTGAGTTGTTCAGGGGATTAAATAAGATGATGAGATCAAATCAGTCAATCTTAAAGGAAATCAATCCTCAATAGTCATTGGAAGGACTGATGCTGAAACTGAAGCTCCAACACTTTGGCCACCTGATGTGAAGGGCCACCTAATCAGAAAAGATCCTGATGCTGGGAAAGATTGAGGGCAGAAGAAGGGGACAATAGAGGATGAGATGGTTGGATTTCATCACCGACTGAATGGACATGAGTTTGAGCAAACTATGGGACATAGTGAAAAACAGGGACGTCTGGCATGCTGCAGCCCTCAAAGAGACAGACATGACTTAGTGACTGAACCACAATAAGTATCTTTAAATACTCAGAATGGAATCTGGGACAGAGCAAATATTATAGACGTATTCACTAGCTAACATAAAAAATGCACTGCAAACGTGTTGCGCTTTCTTTGTGGTAGGCAGTGAGGAAAATCTTTTATAGGCATCCACTTCATGAAAGCTCACAGCAGCCCTATGAATTGCAAACTAATATTCCCATTTTTCAGAGGAGAAAACTGAGGCTTCAAAACTGTGCAAAATCACATATCTTGTGAAAAGCACAACTGCGATTTAAATCCATGTTCTGTCTGGCTCTGGTGTTTTTACATGACAGCTTTCCAAACTGTCTTGAGTCTCAGAGACTGGGAATTTGAGGATTAAGTTGATATCTGTCCTGCACAAGCCCACCCTGAGATGCTAGTGTTTGCAAACTGATTCAGAGGCAGAAGGGCATGGTGGTTGGGGTATGAAGTCACACTGGGAAGAGCTGAATCTTAACTCTCTTATTTCCTTTCTATTTGACCTTGGTGATTCCATCACAATGGAGGCTGTTTCTCATCTGTAAGATGGGTATAAAATACCATTGTACCATCAGTTTGTTGGAAGGACTGAACGAACACATGTTTGGAAGAGCTTAGTGTCTTGGCTGGGATTATGAAGAGAACAGGATCATCAGGAGAACAAGTAATTTTTACCTGTGTTACTCACTGCTGCATCCTTCATCCCTAGAATAATGCCTGGCATATACTAGGTGCTCATGAAGTATTTGTAGAGTGAATGCATGAATGAATGATTGACTATTGGCTTCAGCTCAACAGACAAGGGCTTTGGACTCAGCTGAGACCCACTTCAACTTCTTCCCCACCACTGCTGTCTTTGCAAACAGATTGGACTTGATTCTTCACTTACCTTCACATGTCTCCCCTGGTCCCCGGAAATTCTTCTTTCCACTTCTGGATTCATATCCTGGGTTGCAGACACAAGAGTAGCTTCCAAGACTGTTGTGGCAAGTCGAATGCTCTGGGCAGCTTCTGGGACTGGCACATTCATCCACATCTGGTGAGTAGAAATCAAAAGCCATGTCAAAGAAGGAGAAATGGTAAAGATGGGACACTACAAACAGGAGATGATCTCCCCTTGACCCTCCCCAATATCCAGACTTTCCCCTTCTCCCTAACCTCACTTTAAGTTAGGCATGGCCATGAGAATACATTCTGGCCAATTGTATGCACACAAAAGGTAACAACTAGTTTCAAACCATAATGATCATAGATTGTAGAAATGGCTGTCATGTTCTACTCCTCCCTGTGTCCAACCTTGGCATGAGGCTTGTGCCATACAATGTGACATTGCCACTCATTTATCTAATGTGTGGGGTTTGATTCTGCATCCCTTCACTCTAGCTGGCTCTATGATTTGCACTAGCCAATAGATACAGCAGAAGCAACGTGGTGGCACTTCCAAACAGACCTCAAGAAACCTATTTCTGCTCATTCTTTGGGTCCCTTGCCTTTGTCATATGAACAAACTCCAGGATAGTAAGAAAAAGACAAAGTGAAAGAGACACAGATCATCCCAGATGAGCTGCAGATATATGAGGCAGCCCAGCCAAGATCATCAAAGCTGACACACAGCTGACCACAAACACATGAACTAGCCCAGTGGAGACCTAAAGAACTGACCAGAGCAGAGCCCAATGTAAACTTCCAACATGTGGACTTAAGAAATAAACAAATGGTGGTAGTTTTAGCCACTAACTTCTGGGGTCATTTGTTACTCAGCAATAGCTAACTGCTACAAATAGATCAGAAGTGTCAGAGACGATTTCAAAATATCTCTAACTCCAAGCCAAGGGAATATGTCAAGGGCTTGATCATTCTATGCCTTGCTTATGGAATCACCCTCCCTTCAGATAATTAATAATGCTGCAGCAGACTCAGGAATTGAAGCCCATATCTCTTGGTGACAGTATTCTGGTTGCAGTGTACAGAATAGATTTGAGAAAGCAACACTAGAAAAATGGAGAGACTAGTGAGGAGACCACCATAATAATGATGGAACTTAAACCAAGGATGGAAAAGAGTGGAGAGATTCAAGACATATTTAGCAGGTAGATTGCCCAAAACACAATGACTAATTTAATATGGAAGGGAAGGGAATATCAAGAATAACTCTCAGGTCTTCATTCAAATACCTTTCAAGAAAAAATTCTGAATTTTGGATCTGAGCTTTCCCCAGGACAGAATTTATCTCAGTGCTAATGACACATGGGACCAGATTATTCTTGGTTGTGGGGAGGCTGTGATGTGCATTGGAGGATGTTTAACAGGATCTCTGGTCTCTACCCAGAGACTGACCAGTTGATTAACACAAACTACCCATCAACACCACTAGAACGGAAAACAAAAACTATCTCCAGATACTGTCATATCTCCCACCAGTGAAGTGTAAATCAGGCTAGAGCTTCAGCCATGAAGAATTCTCAAGTATTGCCTGAGCCACAGCTTAACTCATAGTTGACGCTCAACAGGAGTTCCAATTCAGCTTCTTCTACTTCATAGCTGGGTATCCTTGGATTAATGACTTTACCTCTCTGAGCCTCAAGTGGATCATTAGGAACATAATCCTTACCTCATAGGAACATCAAATAAAGTTCTTAATGAACTGAGTAGCTAAAAAAGAAGATCAAGTTCTCTATACTTTCACAGATGGGGTTTTGAGGGGAATCCAACATGGCAGCTGTAGCGGTAGCGTCCCAAAGAGTTGGTGCACTCAGAATGCTCTGGGCAGACCCCAAGGGAGAGGCATTAATTAATGTCTGAGAAACAGTGGAGGACAGTGAGCAGAATGAAGATTAGGTGTCTAAGTTTAGCACACGATGTACCCAACAATAGGAGTTGTCTACCAAAGACCCAAGCCTGAGTCTGAGCGCATTACCTGTGCAGGTAAAGTGACCTGACTTTCCAGGGATCCAATTATTTCCAGTGGGAGAAGAGAAACCAGTCAAACAGCTGCACTCATACCTTCCTGGCAGGTTTCTACAGATTGAGTTAGGACCACAAGGTGGGGGCCTTTGAGAACATTCATCTATATCTGGAGAGAAAGAGAGAAGGAGTTACAAATTTTCTTCATCTTGTGCAATAGTTTGTATTTTTCAAAGATAGTTGAAACAATATCTTTCATTCCTAATGCCCTTAATTCAATGTCTTTCTTTGATACTGCCTCCATCAACCAATGAGGCTTAAATTTCCTCCCCTTGAATCTGAGCCTGCGTGTGACTGTGCTGGTGGTGACACTAGGTCATAAAAATACCATGCCAAGTCATCACAATATCACAAACTTGCACCTGGTTCTCCTGAGATGCCCAGGCTTGACTTGGCTGCCATACTGTGAGGAAGCTCAACTAGCCATGAGAAGAGAAAAAGAAAAAAAAAAAAACTCTCATGGAGAAGAACTTAGACCTCCAGCTTACAACTCTGGCAGAGCTGCCAGCCAACAGCCAGCACCACCTTCACCTTGTGAGTGAGCCCTTTCAACATGGATCCTCTAGCCCTCAGTTGACCCAACACAACTGTAGCTGCATGGAAGAATGTCAAGCCATCAGCAGCAAATTCAGCCCAAATACATGACTGTATTTTGTTTGTTGTCTGATTCTCTCACCATGATAAGAAGTTCCAGTAGAATAAATATTCTTTCAATGTTGTCACAGTTTCATCCATCCCTAGAATAATGCTTGGCATATAGTAGGTGCTCAAGAAGTGTTTGTCGAATGAATGCACAAATGGATGAATTGGCTTCACTTCTGCAGACAAGACTTTGAATTCAGCTGAGACCTACCTCAACTTCTAACTCTTCCTCCAGCACTGCTGCCTTTCTGAACAGATTGGACTTGATTACCCAAAAGACCCCTGCACCTACCTTGACATGTCTCCCCTGGTCCCTGGAAACTCTTCTTTCCACTTCTGGATATATATCCTGAGTTGCAGACACAAGAGTAGTTTCCAAGACTGTTGTGGCAAGTCGAATGCTCTGGGCAACTTCTGGGATTGGCACATTCGTCCACATCTGGTGAGTAGAAATGAAAACCCAGATCAAGGCAGAGGAAGAAGCAAGGACAGGGGACTGAAAACAGGAGATTTGCTCCACCTGTTTGCCACCTGATGCTCCCAAATATCCAGACTTTCCCCTTCTCCAAAACTTCCCTTGCCGAGGCGTGAGAATAAATTCAGGCCAACTATATGGACACAAAAAACGGTGGCAAATAGTTTCAAGCCACAGTGATCACTGATTGCAGAAATGGCTGTCATCGTTTACTCCTCCCTGTGTCCACACCTTGGGATGAGGTTCGTGCTACACAATGCGACCTTGTCACTCTTCTCTTCAAGATGTGGGATTTGGTTCACCACCTCTTCACTCTTTCTGGTTCTGTGACTTGCTTTGAATCAATAAGTACAGCAGAAGTAAAGTGGTGCCAGTTCCAAACTGAGACCTCAGGAAGCCTATTTGTTTCTGCTTATACACTGGGACCCTGGCCTCTACCATATGCACAAACCCCAGGCTAACAACAAATACACAAAGTAGAAGAGATGGATCATCCCAGATGAGTCCCAGATAAGTGAGAGAGCCCAACCAAGATCAGCAAAGCTGACACACAACTGACCACAAACACAGGAACAAGCCCAGTGGACACTTAAAGAACTGACCAGCAGAACCCAACTCAAAGTGCCAACACATGGTCAAGAGACAAAGAAATGGTGTTTGTTTCAGCCACTAACCTCTGGGGTGATTTATTACTCAGCAATAGCTAACTGCTACAAATAGACCAGAAACATCAGAGAGGACTTCAAATGTCTCCAATCAAAATCAGGTAGAAAATAATATTCTCTACCTCATAGCATCATCAAATGAAGTTCTTAATTAATTGAATAGCTAAAGATCAGATTCTCCACACATTCACTGACTGAGGATGTTAGAGCGGAATTCAACTTGGCAGGCTGCAATAGTAGCTTAACAGTTGGTGCACTCAGAACGCTCTGGGAAGACCCCACTGGAAAGGTGTTCATTAACATCTGAGGAGCAGTGGAGAACAGTGAGCAGATAAAGACTAGGTGTCTAAGGTAAGAACACACATGTGTGCCTCCGTGCTAAGTCACTTCAGTGTCTGAATCTTTGTGGCCCTGTGGGCCGTAGCCCACCAGGCTACTCTGTCTATGGGATTCTCCAGGCAAGAATACTGGAGTGGGTTGCCATGCGCTCCTCAAGGGGATCTTCCTGACCCAGGGATCAAATCTGTGTCTCCTGCATTTGTAGGCCGGTTCTTTAGCACCTGGAAACACCCAGGAAACGTATGCACCCAACACAGTCGGAGCTGTCCACAGAAGACCCATGCCGGAGAGCCTGAGCACGTTACCTGTACAGGTGAAATGACCTGGCTTTCCAGGGATCCAAGTATTTCCAGAGACAGAGTTACACATTTTCTTCATCTTGAGAAATATTTTGTATTTTCCAAAGATAGTTGAAACAATCTCTTTCATTCCTAATGCCCTTAATTCAATGTCCTTTCTATGATACTCCTTCCATCCACCAATGAGGTTTATATTTCCTCCCCTTGAATCTGAGCATGCGTGTGACTGTGCTGGTGGTGATACTAGGTCAAAAAATATCATGCCAAGTCATCACAACATCACACACTTCCACCTGGTTCTCTTGAGATGCCCACACTTGACTCAGCTGCCATACTGTGAGGAAGCTCAACTAGCCATGAGAAAAGAAAACAGCTCTCATGGAGAAGAATTTAGACCTCCAGCTTACAACTCTAGCAGAGCTGCCAGCCAATAGCCAACACCACCTTCACCTTGTGAGTGAGCCCTTTCAACGTGGATCCTCTAGTCCTCAGCTGAGCCAACACAACTGTCACTGCATGGAAGAATGTCAAGCCATCAGCAGCAAACTCAGCCCAAATACATGCTTGTATTTTGTTTGTTGTCTGATTCTCTCACCATGATAAGAAGTTCCAATGGAATAAATGGTTTTTCTGTGTTATCACAGTATCCTCCATTCCTAGATAATCCTTGGCATACAGTGGGTGCTCAAGAAGTGTTTGTTGAATGAATGCATGAATAAATCAGTTGCTATTGGCTTCAACTTTGCATATGAGGGCTTTGAACTCAGCTAAGACCCACCTCAACTTCGCCCCACCACTCTGTCTTTCAAACACATTGAACTTGATTCCCCAGAAGACCCCTGCATATACCTTCACACATCTCTCCTGGACCCTGGAAACTTTTCCTTCCACTTCTGGATTGAAAACCCGGGTTGCAGACACAAGAGTAGCTTCCAAGACTGTTGTGGCAAGTCGAATGCTCTGGGCAACTTCTGGAATTGGCACATTCATCCACATCTGGTGAGTAGAAATGAAAGCCCGGGTCAAGGTAGAAGAACCAGTGAGAAGAGAACACTGCAAATGGAGATTCATCCCACCTGTTCTTCACCAGATGCCCCCCCCCCAACAATATCCAGACTTTCTCAGTCTTTCTAAGTTCCCTTGCAGTTAGGCATAACATGAGAATAAATTCTGGCCAATTGTATACAAGCAAAAGGCTGGCATTTGGTTCAAACTGTAATGATTATAGATTGCAGAAATGGCTGTCATCCTTTACTCCTCCCTGTGTCCGCACCTTGGGATGAGATCTGTGCTACACAGTGTGATCTTGCCACTCCTCTCTTTAAGACGTGGAGTTTGGTTGACCAGTCCTTGACCCTAGCTGGCTCTATGACTTGCACTCTCCAATTGAAATGGCACAAGCAATGCGGTGCCACTTCCAGACTTAGACCTCAAGAAATCTATTTGCTTCTGCTCATACATTGGGCCCCTTGCCTCTGCCATTTGAACAAACCTCAAGCTAATAAGAAAAAGGCAAAGGGAGAGAGAGATGGATCATCGCAGATGAGTCCCATATATGTGGGACAGCCCAGCCATGATTGCCAAAGCTGACACCCAGCTGACCACAAACACGTGAACAAGCCGAGACCAGAAGAACTGAGCAGCAGAGTCTAACCTCAGGTGTCGACACAGGGAATCAAGAGATTAAAAACTGTGGTTGCTTCAGCCACTAACTTTTGGGGTGATTTGTTACTCAGCAATAGCTAACTGCTTCAAATAGATCATAAATGTCTGAGATGACTTCAAATATCTCTAACTTCATGTGAGGTGGGAGGTGGGAAGGGGGTTCATGTTTGGGAGTTCGTGTACACCCGTGGCAGACTCATGCCAATGTATGCCAAAATCAATAGAGTACTGTAAAGTAAAATAAAGTAAAATGGAAGCTCTAATAAAAAAAAAAAAGATTAAAAAAAAAGAATCAATATATTCCAAAAAAAAAAGATGATGTATCCAAGATCCGACCTCACCATAAATAAATAATAGTGTTGTGCAGACTCAGGAAAATGGAGGCCTTAACTCCTGGTGGGAGTTTACCTACTGGCTGCAGTGTAAATGATAGATTTGAGGGAGCACCATTAGAAACAGTGAGAAGACTGCTGCAATAATGTTGGAACCTAAACCAAGGATCGAAAGGACTGGAGAGATTCGAGACACATTTAGTAGGTAGGTTGCCCAAAGACATGATAAATCATTTACTATGGAAAGAGGGCAAGGATGAAGAATAACTCTCAGGTCTTCATGGAAATACCTTTCAGGGAAAAGTTCTAACATTTGGGTCTGAGATCTCCATGGGAAGAAGTGTCTCTGTCTCAGTACTATTTACATTTGGGATCAAGCATTCTTGCTTGTGGGAAGGTATTTCTGTGCATTGGAGGATGTTGAGCAGGATCTCTGGTCTCTACCCACCAGTTGACAGTTACACAGACCAACCCAGCGCCACCATCAGTTTGGACTAAAGTGTCTCCAGACATTGTCAGTACCACCCCCGTCCCCAGCAGGCCGTAAATCAGGCTAGGGACTGAGTCCTCCTGTACTCTCAAATACTGCTTGGCCCACTGCTCAACTCATAGTACACCCTCAACAAGAGTTCAAACCCATATTTTTCTACTTACTGGCTGTGTATCCTTGAGCTAGTCACTTTACCTTTCTGGGCCTTATTTGGATCATTCCTAAAATGGAGATCAAAATCTCTAGATCATAGGCTCATCAACTAACATGCTTAATTAAGGGAGTAGCTAAAAGAAATCAGGTTCTCTGTACATTCACAGGTGTAGTTTCCAGGGGTGAATCCAACTTTGCAGCTGCAACGGTAGATTCCCAAAGAGTTGGTGCACTCAGGATGCTCTGGGCAGACCCCAGGGGAGAGGCACTCATTAATCTCTGAGGAGTAGTGGAAGAGAGTGAGCAGGCCAAAGATTAGGTGTCCAAGTTTAGCACACTATGTCATCAACTCAATAGGAGTATTCTTCAAAAGACCCAAGCCTGAGAATCTGAGCTCATTACCTGTACAGGTGAAACGACCTGGCTTTCCAGACGTCCAGTTATTTCCAGTGGGAGAAGAGAAACCAGTCAAACAGCTGCACTCATACCTTCCTGGCAGGTTTCTGCAGATTGAGTGAGGACCACAGAGTGGGGGCCTTTGGGAACATTCATTTATATCTGGAGAGAAAGAGTCAAAGTTCACATTTTCTTCAAATACAACTAGGATCTTCCAAAGGTGGTTGGAACAATGTCTTCTCTTCCATATGCCCTTCATTCAGTGTCTCTCCTTGGGTACGTCTTCCACTGAGCAGGGTCTATATTTCCTCCTCTTCAATCTGAGCGTGTTTGTGACTATGCAGTGGTGACACTAGCTCATGGAAGTATTATGCTCAGTCATAAAAATGTCACATCTTCACTTTGTTCTTTTGGAATCCTCAGGTTTGACTCAGCCACCATACTGTGAGGAAGCTCAGAGAGCCATGATAAAACAGCTCATGTGAAGAAGACCAAAGACCTCCAGCCCACAGCTTCATTCATCACCAGCTTCACCTTGTGAGTGAGCAGCCCTTTAAAGTGGATCTTCTAGCCCCCAGCTGAACCAGCTCAACGGAAAGTTTGTGGAACAAAGTCAAGTTATCCACCTCAAAGTCAGCCCAAATAGCAGACGCATGCATCTATATTACTTATCATCTGTGTCTTCTCACCCTCAACAAGGAGTTTCAGGAGAACAAATATTTTTGCCTGTGTTACTCACTGCAGTATCCTCCACCCCTCAAATAGTTCTTTTGTATATAGCAGGTGCTCAAGAAGTGTTTGTTGAATGAATGCATGAATGGATGAATTGGCTTCAGTTCTGCAGACAAGACTTTGAACTCAGCTGAGACATACCTCAACCTCTAACTCTTCCTCCAGCACTGCTGTCGTTCCAAACAGATTGGACTTGATTCCCCAGAAGACCCCTGGACCTACCTTGACATGTCTCCCCTGGTCCCTGGAAGCTCTTCTTTCCACTTCTGGGTATATATCCTGGGTTGCAGACACAAGAGTAGTTTCCAAGACTGTTGTGGCAAGTCGAATGTTCTGGGCAACTCCTGGGATCAGCACATTCGTCCACATCTGGTGAGTAGAAATGAAAACCCAGATCAAGGCAGAGGAAGAAGCAAGGACAGGGGACTGAAAACAGGAGATTTGCTCCACCTGTTTGCCACCTGATGCTCCCAAATATCCAGACTTTCCCCTTCTCCAAAACTTCCCTGGCCTTGAGGCATGACATGAGAATAAATTCTGGCCAACTGTATGCACACATAAAACAGTGGCAAATAGTTTCAAGCCACCATGATCACTGATTGCAGAAATGGCTGTCATCGTTTACTCCTCCCTGTGTCCACACCTTGGGATGAGGTTCGTGCTACACAATGCGACCTTGTCAGTCTTCTCTTCAAGATGTGGGGTTTGGTTCACGACCTCTTCACTCTATCTGGTTCTGTGACTTGCTTTAAACCAATAAGTACAGCAGAAGTAAAGTGGTGCCAGTTCCAAACTTAGACCTCAAGAAGCCTATTTGTTTCTGCTTATACACTGGGCCCCTGGCCTCTACCATATGAACAAACCCCAGGCTAACAACAAAAAAGACAAAATAGAAGAGAGATGGATCATCCCAGATGAGTCCCAGATAAGTGAGAGAGCCCAGCCAAGATCAGCAAAGCTGACACACAACTGACCACAAACACGGGAAAAAGCCCAGTGGACACTTAAAGAACTGACCAGCAGAGCCCAACTCAAAGTGCCAACACATGGTCAGGAGACAAAGAAATGGTGTTTGTTTCAGCCGTTAACCTCTGGGATGATTTATTACTCAGCAATAGCTAACTGCTACAAATACACCAGAAACATCAGAGAGGACTTCAAATGTCTCCAATCAAAATCAGGTAGAAAATCATAATCTCTACCTCATAGCATCATCAAATGAAGTTCTTAGTTAATTGAATAGCTAAAGAAGCTCAGATTCTCCACACAATCACTGACTGAGGATGTTAGAGCTGAATTCCACTTGGCAGCTGCAATGGTAGCTTAACAGTTGGTGCACTCAGAATGCTCTGGGAAGATCCCACTGGAAAGGCGTTCATTAACATCTGAGGAGCAGTGGAGAACAGTGAGCAGATAAAGATTAGATGTGTAAGGTAAGAGCACACATGTGTGCATGCGTGCTAAGTTACGTCAGTCGTGTCTGGATCTCTGTGGCCCTGTGGGCTGTAGCCCACCAGGCTACTCTGTCCATGGGATTCTCCAGGCATGAATACTGGAGTGGGTTGCCTAGTGCTCCTCAAGGGGATCTTCCTGACCCAGGGATCAAACCCGTGCCTCCTGCATTTGTAGGCTGGTTCTTTAGCATATGGAAACCCCCAGGAAACGTATGCACCCAACACAGTCGGAGCTGTCCACAAAAGACCCATGCCTGAGAGCCTGAGCACATGATCTGTACAGGTGAAATGACCTGGCTTTCCGGGATCCAATTATTTCAGAGACAGAGTTACAAATTTTCTTCATCTTGGGAAATACTTTGTATTTTCCAAAGATAGTTGAAACAATGTCTTTCATTCCTCATGCCCTTAATTCAATGTCCTTTCTTTGATACTCCTTCCATCCACCAATGAGTTTTATATTTCCTCCCCTTGAATCTGAGTATGCATGTGACTGTGCTGGTGGTGACACTAGGTCATAGTCATAAAAATACCATGCCTTGTTATCACAATATCACACACGTCCACCTGGTTCTCTTGAGATGTCCATGCTTGACTCAGCTGCCATACTGTGAGGAAGCTCAACTAGCCATGAAAAAAAAAATGAAAAGATAACAACTCTCGTGGAGGAGAACTTAGACCTCCAGCTTACAACTCTGGCAGAGCTGCCAGCCAACAGCCAGCACCACCTTCACCTTGTGAGTGAGCCCTTTTCAACGTGGATCCTCTAGCTCTCAGTTGAGCCAACACAACTGTCACTGCATGGAAGAATGTCAAGCCATCAGCAGCAAACTCAGCCCAAACACATGACTGTATTTTGTTTGTTGTCTGATTCTCTCACCATGATAAGAAGTTCCAGTAGAAAGAATGTTTTTTCTGTGTTATCACAATATCCTCCATCCCTAGAATAATGTTTGGCTTACAGTAGGTGCTCAAGAAGTGTTTGTTGAATGAATGCACAAATGGATGAATTGGCTTCACTTCTGCAGACACAACTTTGAACTCAGCTGAGACCTACCTCAACTTCTAAATCTTCCTGCAGCACTGCTGTCTTTCCAAACAGATTGGACTTGATTCCCCAGAAAACCCCTGCACCTACCTTGACATGTCTCCCCTGGTCCCTGGAAACTCTTCTTTCCACTTCTGGATATATATCCTGGGTTGCAGACACAAGAGTAGTTTCCAAGACTGTTGTGGCAAGTCGAATGTTCTGGGCAACTCCTGGGATCAGCACATTCGTCCACATCTGGTGAGTAGAAATGAAAACCCAGATCAAGGCAGAGGAAGAAGCAAGGACAGGGGACTGAAAACAGGAGATTTGCTCCACCTGTTTGCCACCTGATGCTCCCAAATATCCAGACTTTCCCCTTCTCCAAAACTTCCCTGGCCTTGAGGCATGACATGAGAATAAATTCTGGCCAACTGTATGCACACATAAAACAGTGGCAAATAGTTTCAAGCCACCATGATCACTGATTGCAGAAATGGCTGTCATCGTTTACTCCTCCCTGTGTCCACACCTTGGGATGAGGTTCGTGCTACACAATGCGACCTTGTCAGTCTTCTCTTCAAGATGTGGGGTTTGGTTCACGACCTCTTCACTCTATCTGGTTCTGTGACTTGCTTTAAACCAATAAGTACAGCAGAAGTAAAGTGGTGCCAGTTCCAAACTTAGACCTCAAGAAGCCTATTTGTTTCTGCTTATACACTGGGCCCCTGGCCTCTACCATATGAACAAACCCCAGGCTAACAACAAAAAAGACAAAATAGAAGAGAGATGGATCATCCCAGATGAGTCCCAGATAAGTGAGAGAGCCCAGCCAAGATCAGCAAAGCTGACACACAACTGACCACAAACACGGGAAAAAGCCCAGTGGACACTTAAAGAACTGACCAGCAGAGCCCAACTCAAAGTGCCAACACATGGTCAGGAGACAAAGAAATGGTGTTTGTTTCAGCCGTTAACCTCTGGGATGATTTATTACTCAGCAATAGCTAACTGCTACAAATACACCAGAAACATCAGAGAGGACTTCAAATGTCTCCAATCAAAATCAGGTAGAAAATCATAATCTCTACCTCATAGCATCATCAAATGAAGTTCTTAGTTAATTGAATAGCTAAAGAAGCTCAGATTCTCCACACAATCACTGACTGAGGATGTTAGAGCTGAATTCCACTTGGCAGCTGCAATGGTAGCTTAACAGTTGGTGCACTCAGAATGCTCTGGGAAGATCCCACTGGAAAGGCGTTCATTAACATCTGAGGAGCAGTGGAGAACAGTGAGCAGATAAAGATTAGATGTGTAAGGTAAGAGCACACATGTGTGCATGCGTGCTAAGTTACGTCAGTCGTGTCTGGATCTCTGTGGCCCTGTGGGCTGTAGCCCACCAGGCTACTCTGTCCATGGGATTCTCCAGGCATGAATACTGGAGTGGGTTGCCTAGTGCTCCTCAAGGGGATCTTCCTGACCCAGGGATCAAACCCGTGCCTCCTGCATTTGTAGGCTGGTTCTTTAGCATATGGAAACCCCCAGGAAACGTATGCACCCAACACAGTCGGAGCTGTCCACAAAAGACCCATGCCTGAGAGCCTGAGCACATGATCTGTACAGGTGAAATGACCTGGCTTTCCGGGATCCAATTATTTCAGAGACAGAGTTACAAATTTTCTTCATCTTGGGAAATACTTTGTATTTTCCAAAGATAGTTGAAACAATGTCTTTCATTCCTCATGCCCTTAATTCAATGTCCTTTCTTTGATACTCCTTCCATCCACCAATGAGTTTTATATTTCCTCCCCTTGAATCTGAGTATGCATGTGACTGTGCTGGTGGTGACACTAGGTCATAGTCATAAAAATACCATGCCTTGTTATCACAATATCACACACGTCCACCTGGTTCTCTTGAGATGTCCATGCTTGACTCAGCTGCCATACTGTGAGGAAGCTCAACTAGCCATGAAAAAAAAAATGAAAAGATAACAACTCTCGTGGAGGAGAACTTAGACCTCCAGCTTACAACTCTGGCAGAGCTGCCAGCCAACAGCCAGCACCACCTTCACCTTGTGAGTGAGCCCTTTTCAACGTGGATCCTCTAGCTCTCAGTTGAGCCAACACAACTGTCACTGCATGGAAGAATGTCAAGCCATCAGCAGCAAACTCAGCCCAAACACATGACTGTATTTTGTTTGTTGTCTGATTCTCTCACCATGATAAGAAGTTCCAGTAGAAAGAATGTTTTTTCTGTGTTATCACAATATCCTCCATCCCTAGAATAATGTTTGGCTTACAGTAGGTGCTCAAGAAGTGTTTGTTGAATGAATGCACAAATGGATGAATTGGCTTCACTTCTGCAGACACAACTTTGAACTCAGCTGAGACCTACCTCAACTTCTAAATCTTCCTGCAGCACTGCTGTCTTTCCAAACAGATTGGACTTGATTCCCCAGAAAACCCCTGCACCTACCTTGACATGGCTCCCCTGGTCCCTGGAAACTCTTCTTTCCACTTCTGGATATATATCCTGGGTTGCAGACACAAGAGTAGTTTCCAAGACTGTTGTGGCAAGTCGAATGCTCTGGGCAACTTCTGGGATTAGCACATTCGTCCACATCTGGTGAGTAGAAATGAAAACCCAGATCAAGGCAGAGGAAGAAGCAAGGACAGGGGACTGAAAACAGGAGACTTGCTCCACCTGTTTGCCACCTGATGCTCCCAAATACCCAGACTTTCCCCTTCTCCAAAACTTCCCTTCCATGAGGCATGACATGAGAATAAATTCTGGCCAACTGTATGCACACACAAAATGCTGGCAAATAGTTTCAAGCCACAGTGATCATTGATTGCAGAAATGGCTGTCATCATTTACTCCCCTGTGTTCTCACCTTGGGATGAGGTTTGTGCTACACAATGCGACCTTGTTACTCTTCTCTTTAAGATGTGGGGTTTGGTTCACGACCTCTTCACTCTATCTGGTTCTGTGACTTGCTTTAAACCAATAAGTACAGCAGAAGTAAAGTGGTGCCAGTTCCAAACTTAGAGCTCAAGAAGCCTATTTGTTTCTGCTTATACACTGGGACCCTTGCCTTTACCATATGAACAAACCCCAGGCTAACAACAAATAGAGAAAGTAGAACAGAGACAGATCATCCCAGATGAGTCCCAGATATGTGAGAGAGGCCAGCCAAGATCAGCAAAGCTGACACACAACTGACCACAAACACGGGAACAAGCCCAGTGGACACTTAAAGATCTGACCAGCAGAGCCCAACTCAAAGTGCCAACACATGGTCAGGAGACAAAGAAATGGTGTTTGTTTCAGCCACTAACCTCTGGGGTGATTTATTACTCAGCAATAGCTAACTGCTACAAATACACCAGAAACATCAGAGATGACTTCAAATGTCTCCAATCAAAATCAGGTAGAAAATCATAATCTCTACCTCATAGCATCATCAAGTGAAGTTCTTAGTTAATTGAATAGCTAAAGAAGATCAGATTCTCCACACATTCACTGACTGAGGATGTTAGAGCTGAATTCCACTTGGCAGCTGCAATGGTAGCTTAAGAGTTGGTGCACTCAGAATGCTCTGGGAAGACCCCACTGGAAAGGCGATCATTAACGTCTGAGGAGCAGTGGAGAACAGTGAGCAGATAAAGATTAGGTGTCTAAGGTAAGAACACACACGTGTGCCTGCGTGCTAAGTCACTTCAGACGTGTCTGAATCTCTGTGGCCCTATGGGCTGTACCTACCAGGCTACTCTGTCCATGGGATTTTCCAGGCAAGAATACTGGAGTGGGTTGCCATGGCCTCCTCAAGGGGATCTTTCTGATCCAGGGATCAACCTGTGTCTCCTGCATTTGTAGGCCAGTTTTTTAGCACCTGGAATCACCCAGGAAACGTATGCACCCCACACAATTGGAGCTGTCCAGAGAAGACCCATGCCTGAGAGCCTGAGCACATTACCTGTACAGGTGAAATGACCTGGCTTTCCAGGGATTCAATTATTTCCAGAGACAGAGTTACAAATTTTCTTCATCTTGGGAAATTCTTTGTATTTTCCAAAGATAGTTGAAACAATCTCTTTCATTCCTAATGCCTTTAATTCAAAGTCCTTTCTTTGGTACTCCTTCCATCAACCAATGAGGTTTATATTCCTCCCCTTGAATCTGAGTATGCGTGTGACTGTGCTGGTGGTGATACTAGGTTAAAAAATACCATGCCAAATCATCACAACATCACACACTTCCATCTGGTTTTCTTGAGATGCCCATGCTTGACTCAGCTGCCATACTGTGAGGAAGCTCAACTAGCCATGAAAAAAGAAAACAGCTCTCATGGAGAAGAACTTAGACCTCCAGCTTAGAACTCTGACAGAGCTGTCAGCCAACAGCCAGCACCACCTTCACCTTGTGAGTGAGCCCCTTTCAATGTGGATCCTCTAGCCCTCAGTTGAGCCAACACAACTGTCACTGGATGGAAGAATGTCAAACCATCAGCAGCAAACTCAGCCCAAATACATGCTTGTATTTTGTTTGTTGTCTGATTCTCTCACCATGATAAGAAGTTCCAATGGAATAAATGGTTTTTCTGTGTTATCACAGTATCCTCCATTCCTAGATAATCCTTGGCATACAGTGGGTGCTCAAGAAGTGTTTGTTGAATGAATGCATGAATAAATCAGTTGCTATTGGCTTCAACTTTGCATATGAGGGCTTTGAACTCAGCTAAGACCCACCTCAACTTCGCCCCACCACTCTGTCTTTCAAACACATTGAACTTGATTCCCCAGAAGACCCCTGCATATACCTTCACACATCTCTCCTGGACCCTGGAAACTTTTCCTTCCACTTCTGGATTGAAAACCCGGGTTGCAGACACAAGAGTAGCTTCCAAGACTGTTGTGGCAAGTCGAATGCTCTGGGCAACTTCTGGAATTGGCACATTCATCCACATCTGGTGAGTAGAAATGAAAGCCCGGGTCAAGGTAGAAGAACCAGTGAGAAGAGAACACTGCAAATGGAGATTCATCCCACCTGTTCTTCACCAGATGCCCCCCCCCCAACAATATCCAGACTTTCTCAGTCTTTCTAAGTTCCCTTGCAGTTAGGCATAACATGAGAATAAATTCTGGCCAATTGTATACAAGCAAAAGGCTGGCAGTTGTTTCAAACTGTAATGATTATAGATTGCAGAAATGGCTGTCATCCTTTACTCCTCCCTGTGTCCGCACCTTGGGATGAGATCTGTGCTACACAGTGTGATCTTGCCACTCCTCTCTTTAAGACGTGGAGTTTGGTTGACCAGTCCTTGACCCTAGCTGGCTCTATGACTTGCACTGTCCAATTGAAATGGCACAAGCAATGCGGTGCCACTTCCCAACTTAGACCTCAAGAAATCTATTTGTTTCTGCTCATACATTGGGCCCCTTGCCTCTGCCATTTGAACAAACCTCAAACTAATAAGAAAAAGGCAAAGGGAGAGAGAGATGGTTCATCGCAGATGAGTCCCATATATGTGAGACAGCCCAGCCATGATTGCCAAAGCTGACACCCAGCTGACCACAAACACGTGAACAAGCCGAGACCAGAAGAACTGAGCAGCAGAGTCTAACCTCAGGTGCCGACACAGGGAATCAAGAGATTAAAAACTGTGGTTGCTTCAGCCACTAACTTTTGGGGTGATTTGTTACTCAGCAATAGCTAACTGCTTCAAATAGATCATAAATGTCAGAGATGACTTCAAATATCTCTAACTTCAAGATGATGTATCCAATATCCGTCCCCACCATAAATAAATAATAGTGTTGTGCAGACTCAGGAAAATGGAGGCCTTAACTCCTGGTGGGAGTTTACATACTGGCTGCAGTGTAAATGATAGATTTGAGGGAGCACCGTTAGAAACAGTGAGAAGACTGCTGCAATAATGTTGGAAGCTAAACCAAGGATGGAAAAGACTGGAGAGATTCGAGACACATTTAGCAGGTAGACTGCCCAAAGACATGATGAATCATTTAATATGGAAAGGGGGCAAGGATGAAGAATAACTGTCAGGTCTTCATGCAAATACCTTTCAGGGAAAAGTTCTAACATTTGGGTCTGAGATCTCCGTGGGAAGGAGTGTCTCTATCTCACTACTATTTACATTTGGGATCAAGCATTCTTGCTTGTGGGAAGGTATTTCTGTGGATTGGAGGATGTTTAGTAGGATCTCTGGTCTCTACCCACCAGTTGACAGTTACACAAACCAACCCAGCGCCACCACCAGTTTGGACAAAAATGTCTCCAGACATTGTCAATACCACCCCCACGCCCAGCAGGGCATACATCAGGCTAGGGACTCAGTCCTCCAGTACTCTCAAATACTGCTTGGCCCACTGCTTAACTCATAGTACAGCCTCAACAAGAGTTCAAACCCATATTTTCCTACTTACTAGCTGTGTATCCTGGAGGTAGTCACTTTACCTTTCTGGGCCTTATTTGGATCATTCCTAAAATGGAGATCAAAATCTCTAGCTCATAGGCTCACCAACTAACATGCTTAATTAAGGGAGTAGCTAAAAGAAATCAGGTTCTCTGTACATTCACAGGTGTAGTTTCCAGAGGTGAATGCAACATCTGGTAGATTCCCAAAGAGTTGGTGCACTCAGGATGCTCTGGGCAGACCCCAGGGGAGAGGCATTCGTTAATGTCTGAGGAGTAGTGGAGGAGAGTGACCAGACCAAAGATTAGGTGTCCACGTTTAGCACACTATGTCATCAACTCAATAGGAGTATTCTTCAAAAGACCCAAGCCTGAGAATCTGAGCTCATTACCTGTACAGGCGAAATGACCTGGCTTTCCAGACGTCCAGTTATTTCCAGTGGGAGAAGAGAAACCAGTCAAACAGCTGCACTCATACCTTCCTGGCAGGTTTCTGCAGATTGAGTGAGGACCACAGAGTGGGGGCCTTTGAGAACATTCATTTATATCTGGAGAGAAAGAGTCAAACTTACACGTTTTCTTCAAATACAACTAGGATCTTCCAAAGGTGGTTGGAACAATGTCTTCTCTTCCATATGCCCCTCATTCAGTGTCTCTCCTTGGGTACGTCTTCCACTGATCAGGGTCTATGTTTCCTCCTCTTCAATCTGAGCGTGTCTGTGACTAGGCAGTGGTGACACCACCTCATGGAAGTATTGTGCTCAGTCAGACAACTATCACACACCTTCACTTTGTTCTTTTGGAATGCTCATGTTTGACTCAGTCACCATACTGTGAGAAAGCTCAGAGAGCCATGATAAAACAGCTCATGTGAAGAAGAACTAACACCTCCAGCCCACAGCTTCATTCAGCACCAGCTTCACCTTGTGAGTGAGCAGCCCTTTAAAGTGGATCTTCTAGCCCCCAGCTGAACCAGCTCAACTGACACTTTGTGGAACACAGTCAAGTCATCCACTCCAAAGTCAGCCCAAATAGCAGATGCATGCACCTATGTTGCTTATCATCTTTCTCCCCACCCTCAACAAGGAGTTTCAGGAGAACAAATATTTTTGCCTGTGTTACTCACTGCAGTATCCTCCACCCCTCGAATAGTTCTTTTCTATACAGCAGGTGCTCAAGAAGTGTTTGTTGAATGAATGCATGAATGGATAAATTGGCTTCATTCTGCAGACAAGACTTTGAACTCAGCTGAGACCTACCTCAACCTCTAACTCTTCCTCCAGCACTGCTGTCGTTCCAAACAGATTGGACCTGATTCTTCAGAAGACCCCTGCATTTACCTTGACATGTCTCCCCTGGTCCCTGGAAACTCTTCTTTCCACTTCTGGAGATATATCCTGGGTTGCAGACACAAGAGTAGTTTCCAAGACTGTTGTGGCAAGTCGAATGCTCTGGGCAACTTCTGGGATCAGCACATTCGTCCACATCTGGTGAGTAGACATGAAAACACAGATCAAGGCAGAGGAAGAAGCGAGGACAGGGGACTGAAAGCAGGAGATTCGCTCCACCTGTTGCCACCTGATGCTTCCAGATACCCAGACTTTCCCCTTCTCCAAAACTTCCCTTCCATGAGGCATGACGTGAGAATAAATTCTGGCCAACTGTATGCACACACAAAACAGTGGTGAATAGTTTCAAGTCACCGTGATCATTGATTGCAGAAATGGCTGTCATCGTTTACTCCTCCCTGTGTCCACAACTTGGGATGAGGTTCGTGCTACACAATGCGACTTGTCACTCTTCTCTTTAAGATGTGGGGTTTGGTTCACCACCTCTTCACTTCTTCTGGTTCTGCAACTTGCTTTAAACCAGTAAGTACAGCAGAAGTGAAGTGGTGCCTATTCCAAACTTAGACCTCAAGAAGCCTATTTGTTTCTGCTTATACACTGGGCCCCTTGCCTCTACCGTATGAACAAACCCCACACTAACAACAACAAAGACAAAGCAGAAGAGAAATGGATCATCCCAGATGAGTCCCAGATAAGTGAGAGAGCCCAGCCAAGATCAGCAAAGCTGACACACAACTGACCACAAACACTGGAACAAGCCCAGTGGACACTTAAAGAACTGACCAGCAGAGCCCAACTCAAAGTGCCAACACATGGTCAGGAGACAAAGAAATGGTGTTTGTTTCAGCCACTAACCTCTGGGGTGATTTATTACTCAGCAATAGCTAACTGCTACAAATACACCAGAAACATCAGAGAGGACTTCAAATTTCTCCAATCAAAATCAGGTAGAAAATCATAATCTCTACCTCATAGCATCATCAAATGAAGTTCTTAATTAATTGAATAGCTAATTTAAGACCAGATTCTCCACACATTCACTGACTGAGGATGTCAGAGCTGAATTCCACTTGGCAGCTGCAATGGTAGCTTAAGAGTTGGTGCACTCAGAATGCTCTGGGAAGACCCCACTGGAAAGGCATTCATTAACATCTGAGGAGCAGTGGAGAACAGTGATCAGATAAAGATTAGGTGTCTAAGGTAAGAACACATGTATGCATGCGGGCTAAGTCAGTTCAGTCGTGTTTGAATCTCTGTGGCCCTGGGGGCTGTAGCCCACCAGGCTATTATGTCAATGAGATTCTCCAGGCATGAATAGTGGAGTGGGTTGCCATGCGCTCCTCAAGGGGATCTTCCTGACCCAAGGATCAAACCTGTGTCTCCTTCATTTGTAGGCCGGTTTTTTAGCACCTGGAAACCCCCAGGAAACATATGCACCCAACAGAGTCGGAGCTGTCCACAGAAGACCCATGCCTGAGAGCCTGAGTACATTACCTGTACAGGTGAAATGACCTGGCTTTCCAGATATTCAATTATTTCCAGAGACAGAGTTACAAATTTTCTTCATCTTGGGAAATACTTTGTATTTTCCAAAGATAGCTGAAACAATCTCTTTCATTCCTAATGCCCTTAATTCAATGTCCTTTCTTTGATACTCCTTCCATCAACCAATGAGGTTTATATTTCCTCGCCTTGAATCTGAGCATGCATGTGACTGTGCTGGTGGTGAGAGTAGGTCATTAAAATACCATGCCAAGTCATCACAACATCACGCACTTCCACCTGGTTCTCTTGAGATGCCCATGTTTGACTCAGCTGCCATACTGTGAGGAAGCTCAACTAGCCATGAGAAAAAGAAATTAAAAGTAAAAAGTTCTCATGGAAAAGAACTTAGACCTCCAGCTTACAACTCTGGCAGAGCTGCCAGCCAACAGCCAGCACCACCTTCACCTTGTGAGTGAGCCCCTTTTAACGTGGATCCTCTAGCCCTCAGTTGACCCAACACAGCTGTCACTGCGTGGAAGAATGTCAAGCCATCAGCAGCAAACTCAGCCCAAATACATGCTTGTATTTTGTTTGTTGTCTGATTTTCTCACCATGATAAGAAGTTTGAGTAGAAAAAATGTTTTTTTCTGTGTGATCACGGGATCCTCCATCCCTAGAATAATGCTTGGCATACAGTAGGTGCTCAAGAAGTGTTTATCGAATGAATGCACAAATGGATGAATTGACTTCAGTTCTGCAGACACGACTTTGAACTCAACTGAGACCTACCTCAACTTCTAAATCTTCCTCCAGCACTGCTGTCGTTCCGAACAGATTGGACTTGATTCCCCAGACAACCCCTGCACCTACCTTGACATGTCTCCCCTGGTCCCTGGAAGCTCTTCTTTCCACTTCTGGATATATATCCTGAGTTGCAGACACAAGAGTAGTTTCCAAGACTGTTGTGGCAAGTCGAATGCTCTGGGCAACTTCTGGGATTGGCACATTCGTCCACATCTGGTGAGTAGAAATGAAAACCCAGATCAAGGCAGAGGAAGAAGCAAGGACAGGGGACTGAAAACAGGAGATTTGCTCCACCTGTTTGCCACCTGATGCTCCCAAATATCCAGACTTTCCCCTTCTCCAAAACTTCCCTTCCATGAGGCATGATGTGAGAATAAATTCTGGCCAACAGTATTTGCACACAAAACAGTGGCAAATAGTTTCAACCCATAATGATCATTGATTGCAGAAATGGCTGTCATCGTTTACTCCTCCCTGTGTCCACACCTTGGGATGAGGTCCATGCTACACAGTGCGACCTTGTCACTCTTCTCTTCAAGATGTGGGGTTTGGTTCACCACCTCTTCACTCTATCTGGTTCTGTGACTTGTTTTAAACCAATAAGTACAGCAGAAGTAAAGTGGTTCCAGTTCCAGACTTAGACCTCAAGAAGCCTATTTNGACCAATCTAGACAGCATATTAAAAAGAAGAGATGTTACTTTGCCAACAAAGATTCGTCTAGTCAAAGCTATGGTTTTTCTATAGTCATGTATGGATGTGAGAGTTGGACCGTAAAGAAAGCTGAGTGCTGAAGAACTGATGCTTTTGAACTATGGTGTTGGAGAAGACTCTTGAGAGTCCCTTGGACTGCAAGAAGATCAAACCAGTCAATCATAAAGGAAATCAATCCTGAATATTCACTGGAAGGACTGATGCTGAAGCTGAAGCTCTAATACTTTGGTCACCTGATGCTAAGAGCTAACTCATTGGAAAAGACTCCAATTCTGGGAAAGACAGAAGGCAGGAGCAAGGGGAAAAGAGAGGACAAGATGGTTGGATGGCATCACCAACTCAATGGACATGAGTTTGAGCAAGCTCTAGGAGACGGTGAAGGACAGGGAAGCCTGGTCATGTTGCAGTCCATGGGGTCACAAAGAGTCAGACACAACAGAGAGACTGATCACCACCATGCATGGGATTAATGGATACAAACTAACTATACATAAAATAGAGAAGCAACAAGGATTTACTGTATACCATAGTTAACTATATTCATATCTTGTGATAATCTATAATGAAAAAAAGTCTGAAAATATATATATATGAATCACTTTTCTGTGTACTTGAAACTACTGTAAATCACCTATATTTCAATTTTTAAAAGTTTATTAAAAAGGTAAATATTTTCCTTCTCTTTACCTCATCAGTTTCTTAGCAAACCCTAACTTTTAGAATATAAAAATAAACCATCCCTATCTTGCCTACTTTACCCCAAAACACTAAGTTGAGCCAACTAGTGATGTTTTTATTACATGATTTTTATTAAACATTATGAAGCAATGTTTTCTTCATATAAAAAATAAAGATAAAAATATGTTGAAAATTTAGAACAAACCAAATGTTATAATATTAAATTCCAAGCCCTCATATAATGAATTGCTGCATTTGATATAAAAGTCAAAATATCAAAACTATGACTACATTTAGTTATTTATTCCACAGAAAGCTCTGTAAAACCCTTTATTAAAAGGCATTTTACATGTAAGTAATAGCTACAAAAATGAAATATTTTCTCCATAATTCCAAAGCTAAAATCAATATATGATTGAAATGTGTTCTGCTTTGCCAAACATTATAATCATTATGACATAAAAGTGATTCACATAACCATTACATCAAAAATATTATTCCTAAGATTACAACTTCCTGAGGAGTAATGATCAAGTAAATGGGATGATTAAGTCCCCCTGAAGTTTGTTTTTAACCCCCAAAGACAATCTCTTTACTGTTCTGTGCTTGGTAGTCATGACAGACCGATTAGATAAAGTATTAAGAGCTCATTAACTTGGTAATCAATTTCCTCTTTCGTTCCTGATACGTGAATTAGGTTATAATGGACTTGGCTCCCTAACTTACGCCCGATTCACTAACGTGCATATTTGATACCACTCTTCTTTTAAAGACCTGTATGAAAATATGATCTATATTTGAGACAGTTTATATCACATCATCATCTTATCTTTCCTGTTGATTCACATCTGCTGTTAAAAATTTATTTTAGCTACAAATTCTGGCAGTTCTATGCCCCCCACTTTATCCCAATCTACCTACTTTTGTACATCTTATTGCTTGTCCAAGCCACAATCCATCTCTCACTTGAACTCTTACAGTGGTCTCCTAACTCATACTATATTCTTGCTTCCTCTTCTCTCCCCTATAATCCATTTCCCACAAAGCAACTAGAAGGCTTTTCTAAACCACAGATATCAGACCATGTCACCTTTCTGCTTAAAACCACCCAGAGACCTCCTTGAAAACGGAACTCGGCCTATGAAGCCCTGTCTACTTCCTCACCTCCCTCTCTGCTACTCTGTCCTCATTTAAACTAACTTTGGCGTTCTTTTTATTTCTAGACCTCATCAAGCCCCTCCCAACTCCAGGTTTTCAAATGTCTGGTCCTCTTGCATTCTCGGTCTTCAGTCCAACCGCCTTCTCCTGAGGACTTGCTTCACTGGCCACAAAATGAAAGTGGTCCTTATGGGACCACCATGGCCAAGTCATGTGCCAGCCCTTCACCCTGGTTATTTTCTTTAAAGCACTTATCACTCTCTAAAATGACCTTTTCCACTAATGTTTAATGTGTTTATTGTCTATATCACCTACTTGAAACATCATCTGCCTTACATCAGACGCCTGACTTGTGTAAAGTGAAAGTTGAAAGTGTTAGCTGCTCAGTCAGCTCCGACTCTTTGCACTCCGTGGACTGTAGCCCACTGGGCTCCTCTATCCATGGACTTCTCCAGGCAAGAATACTGGAGAGGGTAGCCATGCCCTTCTCCAGGGGTTCTTCCTGACCCNTAGTCGCTCAGTCAGGTCCGACTCTTTGCACTCCGTGGACTGTAGCCCACTGGGCTCCTCTGTCCATGGACTTCTCCAGGCAAGAATACTGGAGAGGGTAGCCATGCCCTTCTCCAGGGGTTCTTCCTGACCCAGGGATAGAACCTGAGTCTCTTGCATTGCAGGAGGATTATTTGCCATCTGAGCCATTAGGGAAGCCCCTGATTTGTGTAACTCACCACCAAACCATGGCTGAAACATAGCAGAAGCGCAATAAATGCCTGCTAACCGAATAAGAATCTTAAAATATGTGACTCTTCATTGAAGTTTTAAATTACACAGAACCTGTGATAGGGCTTCCCAGGTGGCTCAGTGGTAAAGAATCCACCTAGCGACGCAGGAGACATGGGAGACGCAGGTTCGGTCCCTGGGTTGGGAAGCCCCATGAAGGAGGAACTCCAGCATTCTTGCCTGAAAAGTCCCATGGACAGAGGAACCTGGTGGGCTGCAGTCCATGAGGTCGCAAAGAGTTGGATATGACTGAGTATGCATGCATGCAACTTGTGATTAAGACAGCGGCATCTCTAGATACTAATAATTTCAAAAATGTGGCTCAATGGAGAACTGCTTATTTGGTCACCTGGAGCAAATTATTTGTTGTCAGGTAAGTAGCTTAGCAATTATCATCTATGAAAAACAACAAAATCAATAATGTGGCACATTGTTTATTTTGAATTAAGCACTCTGTACAAGCATGACAGAGAAAAATAATCAGACAAAAAGCAGTCTCTTGGCAACTAAAGAGAGGTATCCCTAAGTAAGAAATATGTAAGGAGAGGACAGATTTGGGCAGGTAGCTTTTAGAACTCTAGTTCTGATTTTTATTTTGGAGAGAATGAAGAAAAAGGCAAAACTGGACTTTCACATGCCAAGTAAAGTCCCAGGGACTATTACAGAGTCATTAAACACACATACACGCCATCCTGCTCCCAAGAAAGTGGGCTTTAGGCTGACTCAAGTGTGGGTTGCACTTAGTAACTTGTTTCCAAAAAGTGAAATATGAAAAGGGAGGAAAAAGAGTGCATAACCCGGCAGACACTACCTTGTTCAGGTGACTGAGGAGCTATCATCACTGATAAGCCATGTCTATAGCATATACCATGGATATTGGTGATAAGAAGGGCACTTCCCCTCTGTGCTAATGCTCCCCTCAAGCCCGTAACGCCAATCTAACCATGAGAAAAAGGCAAGACAAATTCAATAACAGAGGGGCATTCCAAAAACTACCTAACCAGCATTCCTCAAAACTAAGTTAAAAACAAGGAAAATCTGAGAAGCTACTGCAGGCTAGGGGAGGCTGTAAAAGACATGATGACTAAATATAACATGGATCCAGAAACAGAAAATTGGACACCAGGGCAAAACGAGTGAAATCTGAACAGCGTGCAGAATTTACGGATGGCTAACAAACACATGAAAAGATGCTCAACGTCACTCATTATCAGAGAAATACAAATCAAGACCACAATGAGATACCACTTCACACCAGTCAGAATGGCTGCGATCCAGAAGTCTGCAAGCAATAAATGCTGGAGAGGGTGTGGAGAAAAGGGAACCCTCTTACACTGTTGGTGGGAATGCAAACTAGTACAGCCACTATGGAGAACAGTGTGGAGATTCCTTAAGAAATTGCAAATAGAACTGCCTTATGACCCAGCAATCCCACTGCTGGGCATACACACCGAGGAAACCAGAATAGAAAGAGACACATGTACCCCAATGTTCATTGCAGCACTGTTTATAATAGCCAGGACATGGAAACAACCTAGATGTCCATCAGCGGATGAATGGATAAGAAAGCTGTGGTACATATACACAATGGAGTATTACTCAGCCATTAAAAAGAATACATTTGAATCAGTTCTAATAAGATGGATGAAACTGGAACCAATTATACAGAGTGAAGTAAGCCAGAAAGAAAAACACCAATACAGTATACTAACACATATATATGGAATTTAGAAAGATGGTAATGAGGACCCTGTATGCAAGACAGCAAAAGAGATACAGATGTGTAGAGCGGACTTATGGACTCTGAGGGAGAAGGAGAGGGAGAGGGAGAGGGAGGGATGATTTGGGAGAATAGCATTGAAATATGTATACTATCATGTAAGAAATGAATTGCCAGTCTATGTTCAATGCAGGATGCAGGATGCTTGGGGCTGGTGTATGGGGATGATCTGGAGGGATGATTTGGGGTGGGAGGGGGGTTCATGTTTGGGAGTTCGTGTAAAAATATAAATAAATACAAAAAAAAAGTAAAAAAAATAAAATAAATAAAAAAGAGTACTCACCAAAAAAAAAAGAAAAAAAAAATACCACTCCTGCTCCCAGCAGGGCATACATCAGGCTAAGGACTGAGTCCTCCAATACTCTCAAATACTGCTTGGCCCACTGCTCAACTCATAGTACACCCTCAACAAGAGTTCAAACCCACAATAAAATAAAATAAATAAAAAAGAGTACTCACCAAAAAAAAAAGAAAAAAAAAATACCACTCCTGCTCCCAGCAGGGCATACATCAGGCTAAGGACTGAGTCCTCCAATACTCTCAAATACTGCTTGGCCCACTGCTCAACTCATAGTACACCCTCAACAAGAGTTCAAACCCACAATTTTCTACTTAATAGCTGTGTATCCTGGAGCTAGTCACTTTACCTTTCTGGGCCTTATTTGGATCATTCCTAAAATGGAGATCAAGACCTCTAGCTCATAGGATCATCAACTAACGTGCTTAATTAAGGGAGTAGCTAAAAGAAATCAGGTTCTCTGTACATTCACAGGTGTAGTTTCCAGAGGTGAATCCAACTTTGCAGCTGCAATGGTAGATTCCCAAACAGTTGGTGCACTCAGGATGCTCTGGCAGACCCCAGGGGAGAGGCATTCATTAATGTCTGAGGAGTAGTGGAGCAGAGTGACCAGACCAAAGATTAGGTGTCCAAGTTTAGCACTCTACGTACTCAACTCAATAGGAGTATTCTTCAAAAGACCCAAGCCTGAGAATCTGAGCTCATTACCTGTACAGGNAGCTAGTCACTTTACCTTTCTGGGCCTTATTTGGATCATTCCTAAAATGGAGATCAAGACCTCTAGCTCATAGGATCATCAACTAACGTGCTTAATTAAGGGAGTAGCTAAAAGAAATCAGGTTCTCTGTACATTCACAGGTGTAGTTTCCAGAGGTGAATCCAACTTTGCAGCTGCAATGGTAGATTCCCAAACAGTTGGTGCACTCAGGATGCTCTGGCAGACCCCAGGGGAGAGGCATTCATTAATGTCTGAGGAGTAGTGGAGCAGAGTGACCAGACCAAAGATTAGGTGTCCAAGTTTAGCACTCTACGTACTCAACTCAATAGGAGTATTCTTCAAAAGACCCAAGCCTGAGAATCTGAGCTCATTACCTGTACAGGCGAAATGACCTGGCTTTCCAGACGTCCAGTTATTTCCAGTGGGAGAAGAGAAACCAGTCAAACAGCTGCACTCATACCTTCCTGGCAGGTTTCTGCAGATTGAGTGAGGACCACAGAGTGGGGGCCTTTGGGAACATTCATTTATATCTGGAGAGAAAGAGTCAAAGTTCACATTTTCTTCAAATACAACTAGGATCTTCCAAAGGTGGTTGGAACAATGTCTTCTCTTCCATATGCCCTTCATTCAGTGTCTCTCCTTGGGTACGTCTTCCACTGAGCAAGGTCTATATTTCCTCCTCTTCAATCTGAGCGTGTCTGTGACTATGCAGCGGTGACACTAGCTTAAGGAAGTATTGTGCTCAGTCAGATAAATATCACACACCTTCACTTTATTCTTTTGGAACGCTCATGTTTGACTCAGTCACCATACTGTGAGGAAGCTCAAAGAGCCATGTAAAACAGCCCATGTGAAGAAGAACTAAGACCTGCAGCCCACAGCTTCATTCGGCACCAGCTTCACCTTGTGAGTGAGCAGCCCTTTAAAGTGGATCTTCTAGCCCCCAGCTGAACCAGCTCAACTGACACTTGGTGGAACACAGTCAAGTCATCCACTCCAAAGTCAGCCCAAATAGCAGATGCATGCACCTATGTTGCTTATCATCTTTCTCTCGACCTTCAACAAGGAGTTTCAGGAGAACAAATATTTTTGCCTGTGTTACTCACTGCAGTATCCTCCACCCCTCGAATAGTGCTTTTCTATATAGCAGGTGCTCAAGAAGTGTTTGTTGAATGAATGCATGAATGGATGAATTGGCTTCAGTTCTGCAGACACGACTTTGAACTCAGCTGAGACCTACCTCAACCTCTAACTCTTCCTCCAGCACTGCTGTCTTTCCAAACAGATTGGACTTGATTCCCCAGAAGACCCCTGCACCTACCTTGACATGTCTCCCCTGGTCCCTGGAAGCTCTTCTTTCCACTTCTGGATATATATCCTGGGTTGCAGACACAAGAGTAGTTTCCAAGACTGTTGTGGCAAGTCGAATGCTCTGGGCAACTTCTGGGATTGGCACATTCGTCCACATCTGGTGAGTAGAAATGAAAACCCAGATCAAGGCAGAGGAAGAAGCAAGGACAGGGGACTGAAAGCAGGAGATTTGCTCCACCTGTTTGCCACCTGATGCTCCCAAATATCCAGACTCTCCCCTTCTCCAAAACTGCCATTGACATGAGGCATGACGTGAGAATAAATTCAGGCCAGCTGTATGCACACACAAAACAGTGGCGAATAGTTTCAAGCCACCGTGATCACTGATTGCAGAAATGGCTGTCATCGTTTACTCCTCCCTGTGTCCACACCTTGGGATGAGGTTCGTGCTACACAATGCGACCTTGTCACTCTCCTCTTCAAGATGTGGGGTTTGGTTCACAAGCTCTTCACTCTGTCTGGTTCTGTGACTTGCTTTGAATCAATAAGTACAGCACTAGTAAAGTGGTGCCTGTTCCAAACTGAGACCTCAAGAAGCCTATTTGTTTCTGCTTATACACTGGGCCCCTGGCCTCTACCATATGCACAAACCCCAGGCTAATAACAAATAGACAAAGTAGAACAGAGATGGATCATCCCAGATGTGTCCCAGATAAGTGAGAGAGCCCAACCAAGATCAGCAAACTTGACACACAACTGACCACAAACACGGGAACAAGCCCAGTGGACACTTAAAGAACTGACCAGCAGAGCCCAACTCAAAGTGCCAACACATGGTCAAGAGACAAAGAAATGGTGTTTGTTTCAGCCACTAACCTCTGGGATGATTTATTACTCAGCAATAGCTAACTGCTACAAATACACCAGAAACATCAGAGAGGACTTCAAATAACTCCAATCAAAATCAGGTAGAAAATCATAATCTCTACCTCATAGCATCATCAAATGAAGTTCTTAATTAATTGAATAGCTAAAGAAGCTCAGATTCTCCACACATTCACTGAGGATGTTAGAGCTGAATTCCACTTGGCAGCTGCAATGGTAGCTTAAGAGTTGGTGCACTCAGAATGCTCTGGGAAGACCCCACTGGAAAGGCGTTCATTAACATCTCAGGAGCAGTGGAGAACAGTGAGCAGATACAGATTAGGTGTGTAAGGTAAGAGCACACATATGTGCATGCATGCTAAGTCACGTCAGTCGTGTCTGAATCTCTGTGGCCCTATGGGCTGTAGCCCAGCAGGCTCCTCTGTCCATGGGATTCTCCAGGCACGAATACTGGAGTGGGTTGCCATGCGCTCCTCAAGGAGATATTCCTGACCCAGGGATCAAACCTGTGTCTCCTGCATTTGTAGGCTGGTTCTTTAGCACCTGGGAAATCCCCAGGAAACCTATGCACCCAACAGTCGGAGCTGTCCACAGAAGACCCATGCCTGAGAGCCTGAGCACATTACCTGTACAGGTGAAGTGACTTTGCTTTCCAGGGATTCAAGTATTTCCAGAGACAGAGTTACAAATTTTCTTAATCTTGGGAAATACTTTGTATTTTCCAAAGATAGTTTAAACAATCTCTTTCATTCTAATGCCCTCAATTCAATGTCCTTTCTTTGATACTCCTTCCATCCACCAATGAGTTTTATATTTCCTCCCCCTTGAATCTGAGTATACGTGTGACTGTGGTGGTGGTGACACTAGGTCAAAAAATACCATTCCAAGTCATCACAACATCACACACTTCCACCTGGTTCTCTTGAGATGCCCATGTTTGACTCAGCTGCCATACTGTGAGGAAGCTCAACTAGCCATGAAAAAACAAACAGCTCTCATGGAGAAGAACTTAGACCTCCAACTTACAACTCTGGCAGAGCTGCCAGCCAACAGCCAGCACCACCTTCACCTTGTGAGTTGAGCCCCTTTCAATGTGGATCCTCTACCCCTCAATTGACCCAACACAACTGTCACTGCATGGAAGAATGTCAAGCCATCAGCAGCAAACTCAGCCCAAATGCATGATTGTATTTTGTTTGTTGTCTGATTCTCTCACCATGATAAGAAGTTCCAGTGGAATAAATGGTTTTTCTGTGTTATCACAGTATCCTCCAACCCTAGAATAGTGCTTGGCACACAGTAGGTGCTCAAGAAGTGTTTGTTGAATGAATGCATGAATAAATCAGTTGCTATTGGCTTCAGCTTTGCATATGAGGGCTTTGAACTCAGCTAAGACCCACCTCAACTTCTCCCCACCACTCTGTCTTTTCAAACACATTGGACTTGATTCCCCAGAAAACCCCTGTAAATACCTTCACACATCTCTCCTGGACCCTGGAAACTTTTCCTTCCACTTCTGGGTTGAAAACCCAGGTTGCAGACACAAGAGTAGCTTCCAAGACTGTTGTGGCAAGTCGAATGCTCTGGGCAACTTCTGGAATTGGCACATTCATCCACATCTGGTGAGTAGAAATGAAAGCCCGGGTCAAGGTAGAAGAAGCAGTGAGAAGGGAACACTGCAAATGGAGATTCATCCCACCTGTTCTCCACCAAATATCCACTCCCACAATATCCAGTCTTTCTAAGTTCCCTTGCAATTAGGCATAACATGAGAATAAATTCTGGCCAATTGTATGCAAGCAAAAGGCTGGCAGTTGTTTCAAACTGTAGTGATTATAGATTGCAGAAATGGCTGTCATCCTTTACTCCTCCCTGTGTCCGCACCTTGGGATGAGATCTGTGCTACACAGTGTGACCTTGCCACTCCTCTCCTTAAGACGCGGAGTTTGGTTGACCAGTCCTTGACTCTAGCTGGCTCTATGACTTGCACTGTCTAATTGAAATGGCACAAGAAATGCGGTGCCACTTCCAAACTTAGACCTCAAGAAATCTATTTGCTCCTGTTCATACGTTGGGCCCCTTGCCTCTACCATTTGAACAAACCTCAGGCTAATAAGAAAAAGGCAAAAGGAGAAAGAGATGGATTCTCCCAGATGAGTCCCATATATATGAGACAGCCCAGCCATGATTGCCAAAGCTGACACCCAGCTGACCAAAAACACGTGAACAAGCCAAGACCGGGAGAACTGAGCAGCAGAGTCTAACCTCAGGTGCCGACACAGGGAATCAAGAGATTAAAAACTGTGGTTGCTTCAGCCACTAGCTTTTGGGGTGATTTGTTACTCAGCAATAGCTAACTGCCTCAAATAGATCATAAATGTCAGAGATGACTTCAAATATCTCTAACTTCAAGATGATGTATCCAGGATCCATCCTCACCATAAATAAATAATAGTGTTGTGCAGACTCAGGAAAATGGAGGCCTTAACTCCTGGTGGGAGTTTACATACTGGCTGCAATGTAAATGATAGATTTGAGGGAGCACCGTTAGAAACAGTGAGAAGACTGCTGCAATAATGTTGGAAGCTAAACCAAGGATGGAAAAGACTGGAGAGATTCGAGACACATTTAGTAGGTAGACTGCCCAAAGACATGATGAATCATTTAATATGGAAAGGGGGCAAGGATGAAGAATAACTCTCAGGTCTTCATGGAAATACCTTTCAGGGAAAAGTTCTAACATTTGGGTCTGAGATCTCCGTGGGAAGGAGTGTCTCTATCTCAGTACTATTTACATTTGGGATCAAGCATTCTTGCTTGTGGGAAGGTATTTCTGTGCATTGGAGCATGTTGAGCAGGATCTCTGGTCTCTACCCACCAGTTGACAGTTACACAAACCAACCCATCGCCACCACCAGTTTGGACAAAAATGTTTCCAGACATTATCAATACCACTCCTGCTCCCAGCAGGGCATACATCAGGCTAAGGACTGAGTCCTCCAGTACTCTCAAATACTGCTTGGCCCACTGCTTAACTCAGTACACCCTCAACAAGAGTTCAAACCCATATTTTTCTACTTAATAGCTGTGTATCCTGGAGCTAGTCACTTTACCTTTCTGGGCCTTATTTGGATCATTCCTAAAATGGAGATCAAAATCTCTAGCTCATAGGCTCACCAACTAACATGCTTAATTAAGGGAGTAGCTAAAAGAAATCAGGTTCTCTGTACATTCACAGGTGTAGTTTCCAGAGGTGAATCCAACTTTGCAGCTGCAACGGTAGATTCCCAAAGAGTTGGTGCACTCAGGATGCTCTGGGCAGACCCCAGGGGAGAGGCATTCATTAATGTCTGAGGAGTAGTGGAGGAGAGTGAGCAGGCCAAAGATTAGGTGTCCAAGTTTAGCACACTACATACTCAACTCAATAGGAGTATTCTTCAAAAGACCCAAGCCTGAGAATCTGAGCTCATTACCTGTACAGGCGAAATGACCTGGCTTTCCAGACGTCCAGTTATTTCCAGTGGGAGAAGAGAAACCAGTCAAACAGCTGCACTCATACCTTCCTGGCAGGTTTCTGCAGATTGAGTGAGGACCACAGAGTGGGGGCCTTTGGGAACATTCATTTATATCTGGAGAGAAAGAGTCAAAGTTCACATTTTCTTCAAATACAACTAGGATCTTCCAAAGGTGGTTGGAACAATGTCTTCTCTTCCATATGCCCTTCATTCAGTGTCTCTCCTTGGGTACGTCTTCCACTGAGCAGGGTCTATATTTCCTCCGTTCAATCTGAGCGTGTCTGTGACTATGCAGTGGTCACACTACCTCATGGAAGCATTGTGCTCAGGCATAAAAATGCCACACACCTTCACTTTGTTCTTTTGGAATGCTCATGTTTGACTCAGCCACCATACTGTGAGGAAGTTCAAAGAGCCATGTAAAACAGCTCATGTGAAGAAGAACTAAGACGTCCAGCCCACAGCTTCATGCAACACCAGCTTCACCTTGTGAGTGAGCAGCCCTTTAAAGTGGATCTTCTAGTCCCCAGCTGAACCAGCTCAACTGACACTTTGTGGAACACAGTCAAGTCATCCACTCCAAAGTCAGCCCAAATAGCAGATGCATGCACCTATGTTGCTTATCAACTGTTTCTCCCCACCTTCAACAAGGAGTTTCAGGAGAACAAATATTTTTGCCTGTGTTACTCACTGCAGTATCCTCCACCCCTCGAATAGTTCTTTTCTATATAGCAGGTGCTCAAGAAGTGTTTGTTGAATGAATGCATGAATGGATGAATTGGCTTCAGTTCTGCAGACAAGACTTTGAACTCAGCTGAGACCTACCTCAACCTCTAACTCTTCCTCCAGCACTGCTGTCTTTCCAAACAGATTGGACTTGATTCCCCAGAAGACCCCTGCACCTACCTTGACATGTCTCCCCTGGTCCCTGGAAACTCTTCTTTCCACTTCTGGATATATATCCTGAGTTGCAGACACAAGAGTAGTTTCCAAGACTGTTGTGGCAAGTCGAATGCTCTGGGCAACTTCTGGAATTGGCACATTCATCCACATCTGGTGAGTAGAAATGAAAACCCAGATCAAGGCAGAGGAAGAAGCAAGGACAGGGGATGGAAAACAGATTTGCTCCACCTATTTGCCACCTGATGCTCCCAAATATCCAGACTTTCCCCTTCTCCAAAACTTCCCTTGCCTTGAGGCATGACGTGAGAATAAATTCTGGCCAACTGTATGCACACACGAAATGGTGGCAAATAGTTTCAAGCCACAGTGATCATTGATTGCAGAAATGGCTGTCATCGTTTACTCCTCCCTGTGTCCACACCTTGGGATGAGGTTCGTGCTACACAATGCGACCTTGTCACTCTTCTCTTCAAGATGTGGGGTTTCATTCACCACCTCTTCACTCTGTCTGGTTCTGTGACTTGCTTTGAACCAATAAGTACAGCAGAAGTAAAGTGGTGCCGGTTCCAAACTTAGACCTCAAGAAGCCTATTTGTTTCTGCTTATACGCTGGCCCCCTTGCCTTTACCATATGAACAAACCCCAGGCTAACAACAAATAGAGAAAGTAGAACAGAGATGGATCACCCCAGATGAGTCCCAGATAAGTGAGAGAGCCCAACCAAGATCAGCAAAGCTGACACACAACTGACCACAAACACTGGAACAAGCCCAGTGGACACTTAAAGAACTGACCAGCAGAGCCCAACTCAAAGTGCCAACACATGGTCAAGAGACAAAGAAATGGTGTTTGTTTCAGCCGCTAACCTCTGGGGTGATTTATTACTCAGCAATAGCTAACTGCTACAGATACACCAGAAACATCAGAGAGGACTTCAAATAACTCCAATCAAAATCAGGTAGAAAATCATAATCTCTACCTCATAGCATCATCAAATGAAGTTCTTAGTTAATTGAATAGCTAAAGATCAGATTCTCCACACATTCACTGACTGAGGATGTTAGAGCTGAATTCTACTTGGCAGCTGCAATGGTAGCTTAACAGTGGTGCACTCAGAATGCTCTGGAAAGACCCCACTGGAAAGGCGTTCATTAACATCTGAGGAGCAGTAGACAACAATGAGCAGATAAAGATTAGGTGTCTAAGGTAAGAACACATATGTGTGCATGCGTGCTAAGTCACGTCAGTCGTGTCTGAATCTCTGTGGCCCTATGGGCTGTAGCCCACCAAGCTCCTCTGTCCATGGGATTCTCCAGGCACGAATACAGGAGTGGGTTGCCATGCGCTCCTCAAGGGGATCTTCCTGACCCAGGGATCAAACCTGTGTCTCCTGCATTTGTAGGCTGTTTCCTTAGCACCTGGGAAACCCCCAGGAAACATATGCACCCAACACAATCGGAGCTGTTCACAAAAGACCCATGCCTGAGAGCCTAAGCACATTACCTGTACAGGTGAAATGACCTGGCTTTCCAGGGATCCAAGTATTTCCAGAGACAGAGTTACAAGTTTTCTTCATCTTGGGAAACACTTTGTATTTTCCAAAGATAATTGAAATAATCTCTTTCATTCCTAATGCCCTTAATTCAATAATGGCAATGCCCTTAATCCTTCTTTGATACTCCTTCCATCAACCAATGAGGTTTATATTTCCTCCTCTTGAATCTGAGCCTGCGTGTGACTGTGGTGGTGGTGACACTAGGTCATAAAAATACCATGCCAAGTCATCACAACATCACACACTTCCACCTGATTCTCTTGAGATTCCCATGCTTGA
The DNA here is from genome assembly GCA_006410675.1 of Oreotragus oreotragus. Lineage (NCBI taxonomy): Eukaryota > Metazoa > Chordata > Mammalia > Artiodactyla > Bovidae > Oreotragus > Oreotragus oreotragus. Next base: position 456,039 of record SJYX01010522.1, on the reverse strand, counting down.
CTCAGCGGCCATACTGTGAGGAAGCTCAACTAGCCATGAAAAAACAAACAGCTCTCATGGAGAAGAACTTAGACCTCCAACTTACAACTCTGGCAGAGCTGCCAGCCAACAGCCAGCACCACCTTCACCTTGTGAGTTGAGCCCCTTTCAATGTGGATCCTCTACCCCTCAATTGACCCAACACAACTGTCACTGCATGGAAGAATGTCAAGCCATCAGCAGCAAACTCAGCCCAAATACATGCTTGTATTTTGTTTGTTGTCTGANTAGAAAATCATAATCTCTACCTCATAGCATCATCAAATGAAGTTCTTAATTAATTGAATAGCTAAAGAAGATCAGATTCTCCACACATTCACTGACTGAGGATGTTAGAGCTGAATTCAGCTTGGCAGCTGCAATGGTAGCTCAACAGTTGGTGCACTCAGAATGCTCTGGGAAGACCCCACTGGAAAGGCATTCATTAACGTCTGAGTAGCAGTAGAGAAGAGTGAGCAGATAAAGATTAGCTGTCTAAGGTAAGAACACACATGTGTGCATGCGGGCTAAGTCACTGCAGTCGTGTCTGAATTTCTGTGGCCCTGTAGGCTGTAGCCTACCAGGCTACTCTGTCCATGGGGTTCTCCAGGCAAGAATACAGGAGTGGGTTGCCATGCGCTCCTCAAGGGGATCTTCCTGACCCAGGGATCAAACCTGTGTCTTCTGCATTTGTAGGCTGGTTCCTTAGCACCTGGGAAACCCCCAGGAAACATATGCACCCAACACAATCGGAGCTGTCCAAAAAGACCCATGCCTGAGAGCCTGAGTACATTACCTGTACAGGTGAAATGACCTGGCTTTCCAGGGATCCAAGTATTTCCAGAGACAGAGTTACAAATTATCTTCATCTTGAGAAATACTTTGTATTTTCCAAAGATAGTTGAAACAATCTCTTTCATTCTAATGCCCTTAATTCAATGTCCTTTCTTTGATACTCCTTCCCTCAACCAATGAGGTTTATATTTCCTCCTCTTGAATCTGAGTATGCATGTGACTGTGGTGGTGGTGACAGTAGGTCATAAAAATACCATGCCAAGTCATCACAATATCACACACTTCCACCTGGTTCTCTTGAGATGCCCAGGCTTGACTCAGCTGCGATACTGTGAGGAAGGGCAACTAGCCATGAAAAAAAAAAAAAACCAGCTCTCATGGAGAAGAGCTTAGACCTCCAGCTTACAACTCTGGCAGAGCTGCCAGCCAACAGCCAGCACCACCTTCACCTTGTGAGNGCTGCGATACTGTGAGGAAGGGCAACTAGCCATGAAAAAAAAAAAAAACCAGCTCTCATGGAGAAGAGCTTAGACCTCCAGCTTACAACTCTGGCAGAGCTGCCAGCCAACAGCCAGCACCACCTTCACCTTGTGAGTGAGCCCCTTTCAATGTGGATCCTCTAGTCCTCAGTTGAGCCAGCACGACTGTCACTGCATGGAAGAATGTCACACCGTCAGCAGCAAACTCAGCCCAAATACATGCTTGTATTTTGTTATTGTTTGATTCTCTCACCATGATAAGAAGTTTCAGTAGAATAAATGTTTTTTCTGTGTTATCACAGTATGCTCCATCCCTAGAATAATGCTTGGCACACAGTATGTGCTCAAGAAGTGTTTGTTGAAGGAATGCATGAATAAATCAATTGCTATTGGCTTCAGATTTGCATATAAGGGCTTTGAACTCAGCTAAGACCCACCTCAACTTCTCCCCACTACTCTGTCTTTTCAAACACATTGGACTTGATTCCCCAGAAGACCCCTGCAAATACCTTCACACATCTCTCCCAGACCCTGGAAACTTTTCCTTCCACTTCTGGATTGAAAACCCGGGTTGCAAACACAAGAGTAGCTTCCAAGACTGTTGTGGCAAGTCGAATGCTCTGGGCAACTTCTGGGATTGGCACATTCGTCCACATCTGNGCAAATACCTTCACACATCTCTCCCAGACCCTGGAAACTTTTCCTTCCACTTCTGGATTGAAAACCCGGGTTGCAAACACAAGAGTAGCTTCCAAGACTGTTGTGGCAAGTCGAATGCTCTGGGCAACTTCTGGGATTGGCACATTCGTCCACATCTGGTGAGTAGAAATCAAAAGCCATGTCAAAGAAGGAGAAGCAGCAAAGATGGGACACTAGGAACACAAGACTGTCTCCCCCTGACATGCCCCAATATCCAGAGTTTCCCCTTCTCCCTAACCTCCCTTGATGTTAGGCATGGCCATGAGAATACATTCAGGCCAACTGTATGCACACAAAAGAGTGACAAATAAGTTTCAAACCATAATGATCATTGATTGTAGATCATTGTCATCCTTTAATCCTCCTTGTGTCCACTATTTTCGATGAGGTTTGTACTACACAATATGACCTTGCTACTCTGCTCTTTAAGATGTGGGATTGGGGTCCCCAGCCCTTGACTCTGACCCCAGCCCTTGACTCTATGACTTGCATTGAGCCAATCAATACAGAGCCAGCAACATGGTGCTACTTCAAACCTTAGATATGGAGAAATCTATGTCCTTCTACTCCTACATTGGGCCCCTTGCCTGTGCCGTATGAACAAACTCCAGGCTAATAAAAAAAAGACAAGATGGAAGAGAGGTGGATCATCCCAGATGAGCTCCAGGTATGTGAGACAGCCCAGCCAAGATCAGCAAAGCTGACACACAGCTGCCCAGAAACACATGGAGACCAGCCCGGTGGAAACCGAAAGAACTGACCAGCAGAGCCCAACCTAAACTGCCAACACATGGAATCCAGAGAGCTAAATAAATGGTTGTTGTTTTAGTCACTAACTTTCAGGGTGATTTTGTTACTCAGCAATAGCTAACTGCTACAAATAGATCGCAAAAGTCCTCAGTTCAGTTCAGTTGCTCAGTCATGTCCGACTCTCTGCGACCCCACAAATCACAGCACGCCAGGCCTCCCTGTCCATCACCAATCCCTGTAAATATCTCCAACTCCAAGCAAAGAGGATATGATAAGGGCTTGGCCCCTCCGTGCATTGCTTGATGGAGTCACCCTCCCTTTAAATATATAATAGTGCTGCAGTAGACTCGGGAAGATGGAGCCCTTATCTCTTCATGAGAATATTCTGGCTGCAGTGTGGAGGATAAATTTGTGGAGTAATACTAGAAAAAATGGAGAGACTAGTGAGGTGGTTACAGTACTAATGATGGTACACAAACCAAGGAGAGAGAAAAGTGGAGAGATTTAAGACGTATTTAGCAGATAGATTGCCCAATGACATAATGACAGATTTAATATAAAAGGGAATGGAGAATCAAGAATAAATCTCAGGTGGGACTTCCATGCTGATCCAGTTGTTAAGACTCAGCACTTCCAATGCAAGGGGCACGTGTTCAGTCCCTGGTGTGAAAACTAGGACCCTACATGCCATGAGGAGCAGGCAAAAAGTATTTAAAAAAAAAAAAAAAAAGAAAGAAAGAAAGAAAAGAAAAGAACTCTCAGGTCTTCATTTAAATATCTTTTAGCGGGGAAGGCAATGGCACCCCACCCCAGTACTCTTGCCTGGAAAATCCAATGGACAGAGTAGCCTGGTGGGCTGCAGTCCATGGGGTCGCTAACAGTCGGACAGACTGAGTGACTTCACTTTCACTTTTCTCTTTCATGCATTGGAGAAGGAATGGCAACCCACTCCAGTATTCTTGCCTGGAGAATCCCAGGGATGGGGGAGCCTGGTGGGCTGC
>SJYX01010522.1:435382-450651 GCA_006410675.1 Oreotragus oreotragus | reverse complement strand
TGAGAGTCCCTTGGATTGCAAGGAGATCAAACCAGTCAATCCTAAAGGAAATCAGTCCTGAATATTCATTGGAAGGACTGATGCTGTAGGTGAAGCTCCAGTACTTTGGCCACCTGATGGGAAGAACTGACTCATTGGAAAAGACCCTGATGCTGGGCAAGACTGAAGGCAGGAGGAGAAGGGGATGGCAGAGGATGAGATGGTTAGATAGCATCACCGACTCAATGGACATGAGTTTGAGTAAGCTCTGGGAAGCCTGGTGTGTTGCAATCCACGGGGTCACGAAGAGTCGGATATGAGTGAGTGACTGAACTGAACTGATATCATCCAAACTACAATTTAATAGAAAAATGTGTAATCACTTTTTAAAATCTAGATGCATATCAGAATTATCTTGAAATTTTTTGAAAAATACAAATGCCCAGGTATTGCTTTATTTTCCTCCAGAGTTCCAGATGTTTCTAATGAGCAGTCACGTTTAAAAACAGCTGGACTATATCATGGCCTTTTATTTTTATCTAGTATGCTTCATTTTTTCTATTTCATATTCAGTGCCCTCAATTCATTTATGTTTTCATTTAATTTCTCCATCTCTTTTTTATGTTATTTCTCAAGCCTTTATCAAGCATAGTAGAAAAGCTTCTGTATACATATATTTAAATAGTATGTATAATATATATATTTTGGAAAACTTATGAACTTTTGCCTAACTAAAAAATTTATGACATTTTGATTCCACTTGTTTGACTTAGTATGAATAGAATGCTAGATTTCTAATTTTAAAAAAAAGATATGCAACAAGCAACAAAGGTTTATTATATAGTACAGGGAACTATAGTCAATATGTTGTAATAACCTATAACAGAAAATAACCTCAAAAATAATATATGTGTATATGTATAACTGAACTGCCTTGCTGTGCACCTAAAGCATTGTAAGTCAACTATATTTCAATTAAAAATAGATATATTAAGAAAAAAAGAGATAATATATGTTAAAGTACTAAAAAAAATAAATAAATAAATATCTTTTAGGAAAAAGTTTTGATGTTTGGTTCTGAGCTTTCCCCAGGACTACTGACATTTAGGACCAGATTATTATTGATTGTAGGGAGGCTGCCCTGTGCATTGGAGGATGTTTAGCAGGATCTCTTTTCTCTACCCATCAGATGACGGTAACACCAACCACCCCATCACCGCCACCAGTTTGGACAACCAAAAATATCGCCAGATGTTGTTACTATCTCCCCTCAGGAGTGGAAAGGTGTGAATCATGCTAATGATAGAGTTCCTTGTTACTCTCAAGTACTGCCTGATTCACTGCTTAACTCATAGTAGATACTCAAGAGTGAAGAGTGGAGTGAAAGTTGCTGTCATGCCTGACTCTTTGTGACCCCATAGACTGTCCATGGAGTTCTCCAGGCCAGAATACTGGAGTGGGTAGCCTTTCCCTCCTCCAGGGGATCTTCCCAANGATTCACTGCTTAACTCATAGTAGATACTCAAGAGTGAAGAGTGGAGTGAAAGTTGCTGTCATGCCTGACTCTTTGTGACCCCATAGACTGTCCATGGAGTTCTCCAGGCCAGAATACTGGAGTGGGTAGCCTTTCCCTCCTCCAGGGGATCTTCCCAATCCGGGATCAAACCCAGGTCTCCCACATTGCAGGCAGATTCTTTACCAGCTGAGCCATCAAGGAAGATCAGTAGACACTCAATGGGAGTTCAAATCCACATTCTTCTACTTAATAGCTGTGTATCTCTGGACAAGTGTCTTTACCTCTCTGAGCCTCAGTTGGATCATTCCTAAAATGAGGATCGTAACCCTTACTTCACAGGATCATCAAACAAGGTTCTCCGTTAACTGAGAAGGTAAAAAAGATCAGATTCTCTATACTTTCACAGGTGGAGTTTTTAAAGGTGAATCCAACTTTGCAGCTGCAACAGTAGCTTCCCAAAGAGTTGGTGCACTCAGAATACTCTGGGCAGACCCCACGGGAGAGGCATTCATTAATGTCTGAAGAGCAGTGTAGGAGAGTGAGCAGACAAAACGTTAGCTGTCCAAAGTTAGAACACAAAGTTCCTCGCAGTAGGAGCTGTCCAGCAAAGACCCATGTCTGAGCCCTTTACCTCTACAGGTGAAATGACCTCGCTTTCCTGAGATCCAGTTATTTCCAGTGGGAGAAGAGAAACCAGTCATACAGCTGCACCTGTATCTCCCAGGCAGATTTCTGCAGATTGAGTTAGGGCCACATGGTGTGGGCCTTTGAGAGCATTCATCTATATCTGGAAAGAAAAAGAGTCAGAGTTACAAATCTTCTTCAAATACAGTTTATATTTTCCAAAGATGGTTGAAACAATGCTTTCTATTTCATATACCCTTAATTTAATGCCCTTTTTTTGGTACTCCTTCTGTCAAGCGGTGGGGTCTATATCTCCTCTACTTGGACCTGAGCATACTTGTGACTATGGTGGTGGTGACACTAAGTCATTAAAATTACCATGAAAAGTCATCAAAATACACACACTTCCACACCTTCTCTTGAGATGCTCATGCTTGACTCAATTGCCATACTGTGAGGAAGCTCAATAAGCCATAAAAAAACAGCTCTCATGGAGAAGAGCTAAGACCCCCAGCTCACAGAGCAACCAGCCAACAGCCATCACCAGCTTGCCAGCCTTGTGGGTGAGCCTCTTTCAAAATGAATCCTCTAGCTCCCAGTTGAGCCACTCCAACTGACACTGTGTGGAACAAAGTCAAGCCATTGTCAGTGAACTCAGCCCAAGCAGAAGATTCATTCAAGAGCAAAATAAATGATCATTGGTGTTTTAATGCACAAAGTTTGCTGCTACCCAGAAATAGATAACCAGAACATTTTGCAAACGCATTATACAAATTTACTCATTGAAGTGCCAATAGAATTGTGCAGTCATGGTACCATGGGGTGAAAAGAAAAAAAAAGGAAAGTGAAAGTCACTCAGCCATGTCCAACTCTTTATGATCCCCTGGAGCCTGCCAGACGCCTCTGTCCATGGAATTCTCCAGGTGTTTCTACTGGAGTGGGTAGCTGTTCTCTTCTCCAGGGGATCTTCCTGACCCAGGGATTGAACCCAGGTCTCCCACATTGCAGGCAGATTCCTTACCATCTGAGGGGTGGTCCTCCCCTAATTTCCTTCACCCCTGCTCTGCCAGATCACCCTAAATAAATACTTTCTATGCATTTATCATGCAAATAGTAATGTTCATTCCAGCCTTAAGTAATGAAACATTAGAACCACCTAATTGTCTATCAGCTGCAGGGTGAGTAAGTCTAGAGCTGACATAAGGAATAAGGTAGCACATTCCTTCATTTGACAAGGAACTATAAAATATTCACAATGTATTAGGTACCACAGGTCCAAGACAGGGTCGATGAGATTCTTATGTAATATCCACCATTTTCTAGATGGGAAATGTTGCTTCCATCCTTTATCTAAAAACAAGAGCCCAACAAGGCTATTATGCTTACTGAAGAACCCATAAACTGTAGCCCAAAGATTTTTTTTTTTAATGTTTGTGCAGATGGCCAATAGACACATGAAAAAATACTCAACATTGCTAATTATTTGAGACAAGCAAACCAAAACTACAATGAGGTACCACTTCACACTGGTCAGAATACCCATCATTAAGAATTCTACAAGTAATGCTGGAGAGAGTGTGAATAAAGGGGACGCTTACACACTGTTGGTGGGAGAGTAAATTGGTGCAGCCACTGTGGATAGCAGTATGGCAGTTCCTCAAAAAACTAAGAACAGAATTGCTTATGATCCAGCAATTCCACTCCTGGGCATATACCAGGACAAAGCTATAATTCAAAAAGACACATATACCCCAATATTCAGAGCAGCAGTATTTACAATAACCAAGACATGGAAGTAACCTAAGTTTTCATTGACAAAGAAATGGATAAAAAAAGTGTGGTACATATATACAATGGAATATTAGTCAGCCATAAAAAAGAATAAATAATACCATTTGTAGCAACGTGGAGGAACCTAGAGATTATTATACCATGTGATGTAAGTCAGACAGAAAAAGGCAAATACCATAAGACATCGCTTATATGTGGAATCTAAACTATGACACAAATGAATTTATTTACAAAGCAGAAATAGACTCACAGATATACAGAACAGACCTGTGGTTGCCAAGGGTGGGGATGGGTAGATTGGGAGTTTGGGATTAGCAGGTAAAGTATTATATGTAGGATCGATAAACAAGGTCCTACTGAATAACACAGGGAATGATACTCAATATCCTTTAGTAAACCATAGTGGAAATGAATACATATCTATATCTATATCTATATCTATATCTATATCTATATATATATATATATAATGCCTGAAACTAACATAATATTTTAAATCAACTATATTTCAATAATAACTAATTTTTAAAGCAAAGGATGTTTGGAGCTCCCTGGGAACTATAATAATGGAAATAAATTATTAAATGGAAGTCTTGTTCAGAGCTCAATAAACTATAGCCTGTGAATCAAATCTGGACTGTCACTTGCTTGTGTAAATAAAGTTTTATTAGAACACACCTCCACTCATTCATTTATGTATCATTGATGGCTGCTTTTGCACTACAACTGGAATATTGAGTACTTAAGAGAGAGATCATACAAACTGCAGTCTCCAAAATATTTACTATCTGGCCCCTTACAGAAATAGATTGCAGACCCTTGCAAGTTATGTCAGAGGCATAGTCAGACCTTTACTGTCAAGAGGAGAGTTTGGGTCTAAATATAAGGAATATAGACCAAAAATTTAGCTCATTCTAGAAATTATTTTAGTTTCTATTATTTATATTAACAGTAGCTCTTGGGACTGTACATGTGCTTAGCACACTGCATACATTACTGTATTTAATCTTCTCAAATATCCTTTAAGGTAGGTACTCTTAAACACTCATTTTACAGATGGAAAGATTGAAGCTTAGAGAGATTAAATACATTTCCCCAATGTCTCACATCTGGAGTGTGACATATAGGTAAGCGGTTGCAAGACTGCCATTAGACTCAAAAAGACCTGGATTTGAATTCCAGTTCAATTGTTCAATGGCCCTAAACAAGTCATTTTAGCTCCTCAAGGCTCAGTCTTCTCATCTGTACAATGGAGATCATCACAGTGCCTATCCTATGTGAAAATGCACATAAAGACCTTCACACAGGGCCTGGTATTCAATACATATTAGAAATCACTTGCATGAAGTGGTGACAGGAAGAAAATTAGTGTTTATTTCTGTATATTGACATACAGCATATTTCTTTTTGTTTTTATGAGCATTTTTTTGCCAGGTCTTGGTTGCAGCATGCAGGATATTTAGTTGCAGCATGTGGAATCGAGTTCCCTGACCAGGGATCGAACCCCAGTCCCCCTGCATTGGGAGCATGGCGTCTTAGCTGGACCACCAGGAAGTTCCTCTTTTTTTATTCTAATACTTGTCTCTAAAATCATCAGAGTTTTTAGTGACCAGGAATTATTTTTATAATAGAAAGAAATTAAGAAAGAAAGAGAAAGAGATGGGGGAAGGAAGGAAGAAGGAGAGGCAGAGGAAGGAAGGAAGGAAGAAAACAATGCTTTTACCTACCTACATCTGCTGCCCAGCCAGCTTCTATCTGATTTTACTACCAAATGCTGAGGAGGAGTGGGTGGGGTTTGATGGGGCGTGAACTCACCTTTGCATTCCACTCCTGGGCCCTTAAATGTCTTCAATCCATTGCTGGACAGGAAACCTCTTTTGCAAGCGCAGTAGTAACTTCTTGACGTGTTGGTGCAAGTTGCATACGCCGGACACAAGGTGGTATCTATACACCCATGCACGTCTAGGCAACAGAGAAGAAGGACTGTGGGTTAGAGCCCCGAGTGGAGCTGCAGGGGAGAGGAGGAAGGTTGGTCCCTGGCTTGGAAAAATCTCCTGGAGAGGGGAATGGCTACCCACTCCAGTATTCTTGCCTGGAGAATCCTGTGGACAGAGGTGCCTGGTGGGCTACAGTCCACGTGGTCACAAAGAGTCAGACACAACTGAGCAACGAACACAAGCACACACAGAGAGAACAGTATGGAGATTTTTTTAAACTAATGTGCCGCTGCTGCTGCTGCTGCTGCTAAGTCGCTTCAGTCATGTCCGACTCTGTGCCTATTTTAATTGGAGGCTAATTACTTTACAGTATTGTGGTGGTTTTTGCCATACACTGACATGAATCAGCCATGGGTGTACATGCATCCCCCATCCCAAATCCCCTGCCACCTCCCTCCACATCCCATCCCTCTGGGTTTTCCCAGTGCACTGACTTTGAGTGCCCCGTTTCATGCATCGAACTTGGAGGAGTCATCTGTTTCACATATGGCAATATGCATGTTTCAATGCTATTCTTTCAAATCATCTCACCCTCACCTTCCCCCACAGAGTCCAGAAGTCTGTTCTTTATATCTAGGTCTCTTTTGCTGTCTCGCATATAGGGTCGTTGTTACCATCTTTCTAAATTCCATATATATGCTAATATACTGTATTGGTGTTTTTCTTTCTGACTTACTTCACTCTGTATAATAGGCTCCAGTTTCATCCACCTCATTAGAACTGATTCAAATGCATTCTTTTTAATGGCTGAGTAATATTCTATTGTGTATATGTCCCACAGCTTCCTTATCCATTCATTTGCCAGTGGACATCTAGGTTGCGTCCATGTCCCAGCTATTGTAAACAGTGCTGTGATGAACGTTGGGGTACACAAGGCTCTTTCAATTCTGGTTTCCTCCATGTGTATGCCCAGCAGTGGGATTGCTGGGTTGTATGGTAGTTACACTTCCAGTTTTTTAAGGTATCTCCACACTGTTCTCCATAGTGGCTGTACTAGTCTGCGTTCCCACCAACAGTGTAAGAGGGGTCCCTTTTCTCCACACCCTCTCCAGCATTTATTGCTTGTAGACTTTTGGATAGCAGCTCCTCTGACAATGAGATGTACCTCATTGTGATTTTGATTTGCGTTTCTCTGATAATGAGTGATGTTGAGCATCCTTTCATGTGTTTGTCAGCCATCTGTATATCTTCTTTGGAGAAATGTCTGTTTAGTTCTTTGGCCCATTTTTTGATTGGGTCATTTATTTTTCTGGTATTGAGCTGCATGAGCTGTTTGTACATTTTTGACATTAATTCTTTGTTAGTTGCTTCATTTGCTATTTTTTTCTCCCATTCTAAAGGCTGTCTTTTCACCTTGCTTATAGTTTCCTTCATTGTGCAAAAGCTTTTAAATTTAATTAGGTCCCATTTGTTTATTTTTGCTTTTATTTCCATTACTCTGGGAGGTGGGTCAAAGAGGATCCTGCTGTGATTTATGTCAGAGAATGTTTTGCCTATCTTTTCCTCTAGGAGTTTTACAGTTTCTGGTCTTGCATTTAGATATTTAATCCATTTTGAGTTTTTTTTTGTGTATGGTGTTAGAAGGTGTTCTAGTTTCATTCTTTTACAGGTGGTTGACCAGTTTTCCCAGCACCACTTGTGAAAGAAATTGTCTTTTCTCCATTGTATATTTTTGCCTCCTTTGTCAAAGATAAGGTATCCATAGATGCGTAGATTTATTGCTGGGCTTTCTATTTTGTTCCACTGATCTATATTTCTGTCTTTGTGCAAGTACCATACTATTTTGATGACTTTAGCTTTGAAGTATAGCCTGAAGAAACTAGGAATAAAATGAACATATGACCCATTAATCCCACTACTGAGCATATACCCTGAGAAAACCATAATTCAAAAAGACACATGTATCCCAATGTTCATTGCAGCACTACCTACAATAGCCAGGGCATGGAAGCAACCTGGATGTCCCATTCACAGATGAATGGATAAAGAAGTTGTGGTACATTTATATGATGGAATACAACTCAGCCATAAAAAAGAACAAATTTGAGTCTGTTGTAGTAAAGTAGATGAAACAAATTTGAGTGAAGTAAGTCGGAAAGAGAAAAACAATATCATATATTAAAGCTTGTGTATGGAATCTAGAAAAATGGTACTGATGAACCTATTTGCAGGGCAGGAATAGAGATGCAAACACAGAGAACAGACTTGTGGACCCAGCAGGGGAAGGAGAGGGTGGGACAAACTGAGACGGTAGCGTTGGCATAGGTATCATCACGTGTAAAATAGACAGCCAGTGGGAAACTGCTGTCTAGCACAGGGAGCTCAGCTCAGTGCTCTGAGGTGTCCTAGATGGGTGGGATGGGGGCGGGGGCCCCAAGAGGGAGGGGATACATGTGTACTTACAGCTGATTCACTTCACTGTCCAGCAGAAACCACCATCGTAAAGTCATTAGATGCCAATTTAAAATTTTATTGATTTTTAAAACTGAAAATTATGGCTTTTCATTACTAAGGTCTTGAGAGCCAGACTCTTTGTCACCTACAACATGCCTTGTCTATTTCCCTTCCCTGCACAATGCCTCGGATTCCATCTTTCTACTCATTTCCAGCTTCCTCTTTCATCTGCAGAGGTAAAATTTCTCTTTGCAGATTTCCGGTGTATTACCACTTGTGATCTTTCAACACTGAGTTTCCTATTACTCTCCTCTAGCTCTACCTCTCATAACTCAAATCCATCCCAAACCAGAGTAGCAACACAGTCAGTCCTGTGTGACCAGGCACCTGTCAGCCTTCCTGGCTCATCTTTGACCTGGTCCCGCTAGCCACGTTCACCTTTGCTCAGTTCTCCAAATTGTCTCTGGTCTGCAGATCTTGCCAGAATCATGTGAGCCAATTCCTTACAATAAACCTTTACACATATTTATATGTGGGCTTCCCAGGTGGCTCAGACAGTAAAGAATCTACCTGCCAATGCAGGAGACCTGGGTTCGATCCCTGATTGGGAAGATCCCATAGAGGAGCGCATGGCAACCTACTCCAGTATTCTTACCTGGAGAATCCCATGGACAGAGAAGCCTGGTGGGCTACAGTCCATGGGGTCTCAAAGAGTCAGACACGATTGAGCGGCTTTCACTTTCACTTTTATTATCTCTGCTCCTTGCTCTTAATAAACATACTCCCTTCTGAAATGCTCTGTGTCTGGAAATTCTTTTCCAACATGCGCTCGGACTGCCGTGACAGTTGCCATGGTCGTGAGCCCTAGAACCAAGATTCAGACCCAGGAAAGGCGATTCCACAGCCCATCTCGTGACAACTCCACGTGGAGTTGAGTCCTCACTTTGGTGGTACTAGTGGTAAAGAACCCATCTGCCAATTCAGGAGAGGTAAGAGATGCAGGTTGAATCCCTGGGTGGGGAAGATCTCATGGAGGAGGGCATGGCAACCCACTCCAGTGTTCTTGCCTGAGAATCCCATGGACAGAGAAGCCTGGTGGGCACGAAGAGTCGGACATGACTAAAGCGACTCAGCACACACGCGTTACACTATACATCCTAAGCAGGTAACAAAACCAAGAGACGGAGGCACTTGCCCAAGGTCTAATTGCCTTCAAGCTGGGGGAGTCTCTTACCAAGATTCGACGGCGACCGCCTCGGCCGTTCATCTGCAAGAACAGAGAAGTCAGTAGATTTTTTGAGAGCTGGCCATGCCGAATTGTCTCAAACCAGGCTCCTTGTTTCCCTGGGCACCAGTGTTCACAGTGGTGAGTTGTGAAAGTGGGAGTGGAGAGGTAAAGAGGAAAACCCAGGCTCTCCCTGAGGGTTTACCTTCATCAGGTAGGTGGAAGGAACTCCTCATGAATTCTTCACCCCTTGCCAGGTAACAAAGGGTGGATACAGTGTTCATGGCAGCACCATTTATAATAGCCAAACATGGAAGTAATCCCTATCCATCCACGGATGAATATATAAAGATGTGGTACATATGTACCACGCAATATCACGCAGCCATAAACAAGAATGGAGCAGTGCCATCTACAGCAACAGAGATTATCAACTAAGTGAAGTAAATCAGAGAAAGACAAATATCACACGACGTGGCTTATATGTGGGATCTTTAAATATGTGATACAGACAAACTTATTTACAAAACAGAAATCGACCCACAGACATAGAAACAAATGATGTATGGTTGCCAAAGTGGAAAGGGGGTCGGGTAGGGATAAACGAGGACTTCGGGATTAGGTAATGCACACCATCGTATATAAAATAAACAGCAAAGACCTATTATACAGCACAGGGAACTATATTCAATGGCTTGCAATAACCTATAATGGAAAAGAATATGAAAAGGTATATATGTATCTCACTTTGCTGGACACCTGAAACTAACATAACATTGTAAATTAACTATACTTCAATTTAAAAAAATAGTACATGTGTGCTAAGTCACTTCAGTCATGTCCAACTCTGTGCGACCCTATGGACTGTAGCCCTCCAGGCTCATCTGTCCATGATGTTCTCCAGGTAAGAATACTGGAGTGGGTTGACATGCCCTCCTCCAGGGCATCTTCCCCACCCAGGGATCCAACCTGTGTCTCTTATGTCTCCTCACCTTTCTGGATTGGCAGGCAGGTTCTTTACCACTAACACTACTTGGGAAGCCTTTAAAAAGGGGGTGGGGGAATTCCCTGGTGGTCCAGTGGTTAAAACTCTGCTTCCATTGCAGGAGTCACAGGTGTAACCCCTGGTGGGGGAACTAAGATCAGACATGCTGTGCAGTGCAGTGAAAAAAAAAAGTTTAAAAAAATGGGTAAGGGGGCTAACAGCCATTCTTGATACTGCCCCCTTTCACTTTACCTAATTGGCATCCCATCTCACACTGTCTCGCTGGCCTAGAAGCACTGCTTGACACACGTGGGAGTGTAACAGCCTCGGATGTAATTCATACTCCAGAGCTCCTGGCAGGATCAGACTGTGACTGAAACTTTCCTGAAACACCCTCTGAATGACTTGTTCCTGCCCCTGCCCAATTCCTGTTCCCGTTTCTCCCCTACAAATGTCTCCTGGGAGTCCTCCCTTAGTAAGTTACTCACAAGCATCCTCATCTCTGACTCTGTTTCTTTGGGAACTAACCAAAAGCAGGTGCTGGTCCTGAAAGGGACAGCAGAGGATGAGATGGTTGGATGGCATCACCAACTCATTGGACATGAGTTTGAGCAAGCTCCTGGAGATGGTGACGGACAGGGAAGCCTGGCATGCTGCAGTCCACGGGGGTCACAGAGTCGGACACGACTGAGCAACTCAACTGAACTTTGTTTCCTTTTTTATTGTAGTTGATTTACAGTGTTGTATTAGCTTCTGGGATATAGCAAAATGATTCATACATGCACATATATGTATGTGTATATATTCTTTTTCATCATATATTATTTCAAGATACTGAATATAGTTCCCTGTGCTATACAATAGGACCTTGTTGCTTATTTATTTTATATATAGTGCTGTGTGTCTGTTGTTTCATTTGCTTTCATCTTTTTCTAAGAAGATAATAATTACTTATTGAAAAAAACTCAAACAATGCAGAAGTATATAAAATTAAAAGTGAAGATCTCCCTGTGCTCCATTCTGATACCAAGAGATCACCACTGTCAAAAAGAGTGACTACTTCTAGGTTAGGTCCTGTTCACAAACTCAGTCATGTAAATATGTTAAATATAAATAAATGTATAAATTCACACAATTTTCTTAATGTGAATGGTATCATGCAATATACGGTCCCATACAGTAGATGGTTGTTTATACTGAAATCTATTACAATTAAGTAAAAAGAAGCATGAATTCTTCAGTTACACTAGCCACACTCCAAGTTCTCAGGAAGTCCACTGACTAGTGACTACTGTAGGTCTAGAACTTGTTCATTGGAAGTTCTTTTCAACCACTCTGTTCTGCTTATAATTTTTTTTTTCCATGTTACAGTAAGTCTTGCAAGCCAAGAGCAGCAAAATTTGCCAAGTGTTGAAGCTGGGCAATATGTACATGAGAGTTTGTTATCCTATTTTTCTTACCTTTGAATGTTTATTTCTACAATTTAAAAAAATTAAGAAAATAATGTTTTGGGCAACTTGCCAGTCAGTTCACATGACTGAACTCATGCTTTCCAACAGCTGCATAGTATTGCATTAAAATGGGCTCTAACTGTGCCAGAGATAGCTCAGTAGCCCAAGATCAAACAAAAACTCCACACTTTCCTTTCTGTGGTATAAAATTGACAGTAGAGGGCAGCTACCCAGCCATGGACTATATTTCCCAGCTCACCTTACATCCAGGCATGGTCATGTGACCCTGAGTGGAAGTGACAAGTGTCACTGCCAAGCCTGAGTTTTAATAATGTGCCTTCTCCACTACCTGCAGAGACTCCAAGGCACTAGTGTGGCTGAGTTACAAACAGAAAGCATCTGGGTTCCTGAATCACTTCATGTAAGAAAACCACCCACTAGCAAGAGATATCCTCACTGGACTCTTGAACAAACAAGAATTAAATGTCTTTTTCTTGAGCCACTGACTGGAGTGTATTTGTTGCAGTAGCTTGGGGTACTCTAACAAATGCAACAAGTTTTCCAGCCAGTTCCCAGGGGTAAATATACATTAGTTTACTCCAGTGTTGTTACCGTGCGTTACCAATGGACAAAACACCTCATTCAGAGTCCATACTTCACAGCTGCAAGATCCCACAGGCTTCCCCTGGGACAACACCCACACATCATCTTGGTAGGAACAAGAGTAGGGTGAGAAAATTCGAAAGATTAACTCCTCCTACAATATAGACTGAGTTTCCCAAACAATGCTGAACCAGAAAAGTGAGACACTGACAACATTAAGAACTGACAATGTTTCTCTTCCTGAATCCAGCAGGAGCTTGTGTGGAGCACAAACATCCTGAAATGCATTTCTTTTCACACTGAGTTGTAGTTTGATTAAACTCCATACCCATTCCCATGGCATCACCACTTATGAAGCCAGATGATTGACAAAGTTACCTCTTTGGGTTTAAGCTTCACAACATTCCTGTGGGATAGGAACCCTTGTTACCTGTATTTTGCAGCTGAGGAAACTGAAGATCAGAGAGGTTGTGTGACTTGCCTGAGGTCACACAGCAATTTTAAGGTACAAGGGAAAGAGCTCAGGTGGGAACCAGGAGACGGGATGTTATCCCTTTCTTGGCGACTAACTAGCTCGCGGCAAGTGTCCAGCGGTGGTGCAGCCTCCTGGGACAGAAGCATC
Organism: Oreotragus oreotragus; assembly: GCA_006410675.1. Taxonomy (NCBI): domain Eukaryota; kingdom Metazoa; phylum Chordata; class Mammalia; order Artiodactyla; family Bovidae; genus Oreotragus; species Oreotragus oreotragus. Next base: position 437,464 of record SJYX01010522.1, on the reverse strand, counting down.
TCCTCCCCACCACATTGGGCATATGGAGTCTTTTTGTCCAACTTACGCCTTGTCATTGATCCCAGTGAGGGTAATGTGAGCATTCCCCAGGTGTATATACCACAACACCCTGTGAAGAAAGAAAAACACCATGATGAATCAAGAAGTTCTTTGGACTCAACCTGAAAAATTACTCCTGGAGTGGTCTCATAGAAGCAGGGCTTTTAAAAATATTTATTAATTTATTCGGCTGCTCCAGGTCTTAGCTGCAGTATAGAAGATCTTTGATCTTCACTGTGGCTTGCAAACTCTTTAGTTGTGCCATGCAGGATCTAATTCGCTGATCAGGGATCCAACCTAGGTCCCCTGCGTTGGTAGCTCAAAGTCCTAGCCACAGGACCACCGGGGAAGTCCCTAGAAACAGATCTGATGAGCCTAAATGAAAGCCCCAGCTGAGTGCCAAGCATGAGTTATTATCTAGTCTTCACAACGACCATTCCTGCTTTTCGGCACTTTATCTTTGTTTTTCACTTTGTTTGTATTACCTTCATTTCCTTTTTAATTAAGAAGAGTTCCAGCCGATTTTCAAACACATACTTTTTTTTTTTTCTGGGCTTTGAAATGGAACAAGACCCTACAGTCCTTGTGCCTCCCCCCAACCTCCATCTCCTCTGTCTGCCTTTTATCTGTGGAAAATTTGAGTTAAAGAATAAATTTAATCCGAGAAATGAGAACAGGCAGAAACATAGGAGAGCAAATGATGATTAACGCAGTCATTAAGCATAGTCAGGGACTTTCAGTTCCTTCTCAAGGGCTACAGACAATTTTCTGAGCCACAGTCTGTGAGCTGTCTTATTCTGAAAGCCCCACCAAGTGGAGAAGTTAAGGACATGAGGGCCAGACAGTACCCACGGCATAAGCTGCCACAATGCTGAGAACTGGCCTCAAAGAAATGGAAATAAACCGATCCTGGAACTGAAGACTGACTGTACCTAAAACAACCAAGGTGATTGGTTAGACCACTGATGTCCAGTTTGAAGATGACCGTCAAAGACGGCCACGCGGTTTCAGCGTGTAGCCTCCTCCTTCTGTCCATGAAAACTCTTGTCCCACGGGCTGCCAGTGTAGGGGACCTGGCCTTTGGGCAGCTGTCCGCCCTCCCTCCTCAGCTGCCAACATTGAAATGAAGCAAACTTTCCACCCACCTGGCCTTTTTACTGACTTTTGAGCAGTGAGCAGCTGGGCTCATCACCTTTCAGTAACAGACTATAAAACTCAAGTTTATGAACCAATGAAATCAGAGTTATAAGGCAAAATAGAAAACGTAGACCAACACAATGAAAGTCCACTGTCTAAGTTCTCAGGTTCCAGCCTGTGTCTGCCTCAGGGAGATTTACCCTTACACTTACAGTTTATTTTATGCCGGGAAGGAGCCTCTACAACTTCTACGCAAAGAAACTTCAATGCTTTAAAACTATAATCATATGTTTCAGTGGTTGTAATTACTTAAATACAATTACTAACTTATAGCTTGGGTTTCTCTCCATTCAGGTTTTTTTTTTTTCCTAAAACATACATTTAAACAAGCATTCTCAAAGGGAATAACCTCTCCCTTAAAGAGGCAAACCTTGGCTCTTGTGAAGAGAGGAAAAGAATCTTGCTCCTTTATATAGAACACATACAGTTATGCATATAATACATAAATAAGTATATAGTATATCCATAGAGCAGCCATGTGTTAAGTGTTAGTCACTTAGTCATGTCTGACTCTTTGTGACCCCATGGACTATAGCCCACTAGGCTCCTCTGTCCATGGGATTCTCCAGGGAAGAATACTGGAGTGAGCAGCCATTCCCTTCTCCAGGGGATCGTCCCTACCCAGGGATCAAACCCAGGTCTCCTGCATTTCAGGCAGACTCTTCACGATTTGAGCCACCAGGGAAGCTCATAGTATATCCATAGTTTTAAATTGGATGGGAGGGAAAGACGATCCTTAACTTTATTTTGGCCATGCCGCTCGGCACAGGGAAGTCAGTTCCCCAACGAGGGATGACGACACCAGGGCCCCCTGCAGTGGAAGCACAGAGTCTTAACCACTGGACC